>PVIJ01006382.1:0-92660 GCA_004024925.1 Scalopus aquaticus | reverse complement strand
GTAAAAGACACAAATAACAATAAAAAAAAAAAAAAACCTGTGATCTTCATATAGTCTGTTCTTAAATATCTGAGAAGCCAGTGAGTAGAAAGCACCTGGAATAGAGCCAGATTCCTGAGCATATGTGATAAAATACCTTTCTCTTCAGATCTTTCAATTTCATCTTAACTTTTGTTTTATTTATATTAAGGTGCTTGGACTACATGTTCTGGAATTCCTACTAGTAATTAAAAATCTTAGTAAACTAAAACTCAAATTGTTCATCTGTAAACTAGAAATAATACTGTCATCTCAGGGTTGTTGTGATGACTAGATGAAGTAATATCTACTTCTTTAAGAATTTGTCATTTTGCTAGGAATTTTTTTTTTTTTAACCTCTGGGTCTTCAGTAGCAAGTTTAAAAGACAGTATTGTGTTTCCCTTTTTAACATACATTGTTTTTACTTTATTAAGGACTGCCAAAAAGGCTGCTTTTTGAAATTTTCCTGTGTAAAGATGTTTTATTTTGCTATGAACATATCTTGTCTATCCAGTGCCTCTGGGTGTTTTTTTGCTTTTGTAATTTTTGTGGAACAGCTATTTTGTTTTGTTAAAAATGTGTTTCAAGTTGTACTTGTCACTCACAGAAACCTGTCTTATTGTCCTCAGTGATTTGTCCAAGGGGTGAAATAGATGACCCACATAGCTTTTTACTCCTTCAAATTTTACAAGTGAGCCAGTCTGTTCTGCAGGCAAAGCTGTGAGAGCTGTGACCCCAGAACACCAGATTACAATATCCTGCACGTAGAAAAACTCTTTCTGAGGAAATTAAGGTGACCTAGGCATCACAAAGTTTGTTTTTTTTGGTCCAGCAACTGCTTTTGACCCTTTGTCTGATTGTTTGACACTGCTATGAAATTCTCCTATTAGCAGGAGAATTCAGCTGTGCTTCTATCATTTGTAGCTTGCTAGTATTGACTAACGCAGGAGCAAGTTGGTATATTTAATGATTGTTAAACAAAGCTAGATAGAGTCTGCTCTGCTATTGTTAATATTATAACATTATAAACACTTTTAAATCAAAAATTTTTAAATTTCTTAAATTTTATTGATTTGCTGATTGCTTACGTAACTGTGTAATTCTTGGGGTATAACCTCACACTACACATGTGCACATGCCTTATTCATCTTACTCCAGAGTTGCAGTGCTAATACCTTATCACCATCCCTCCCGTCTCCTCTTCCTCCACCCCCCCATTCCTTCAGTTTATCTTTTCTGAAATCTATAACTTATTATTGTTGTTTTGCCAGTTTGTTTTCTTTGCTTATTTGTAATAATTTGTATTCATTCCTTTATTTTCTGACTCTTTTATTCTAGTTTAGATGCAGGTGGCTAAGCGCCTTACCCCAGCAGCTCAGGTGCAAGAATAGACTCAGCCTAGACATGATGATGCCCTTTCATCAAAGGACATGCAAATATGCGCGTGTGCATGGGCACGTGCACATGCACACATGCACGTGCGCGTGCACACACACACACACACACACACACGCAAACTCAAAGTAGGAATATTTGCCAAGGAACCAATCTTGCACATATTTGGGATGTAGGAAGAAACTAGACTACCTGGAGAAAACCCATGAAATCATGAAGAGAATGTGTAAACTTCACGCAAAGGGAATTTCTTTTCTCAGCTGGGAGTTAGCTTCTTTTTCTCATCAACTTTGTGAAAAAAATATGTTGAACAAAACTTATTTGTTGATGGGCTGTGTGTGTGTATGTGTGTGTACTATGCGGATATGTGTATAAATACACATGCACACATATGTATGTATCTGATTTTGCATATATCAGATAGTAGTCATCCACAAATAAAGACAGTTGGACTTACTTCTTTCCAATATTCATATATTTATATTTTAGTGACTGATTGTAGAGGCATAATCCAACATAGCAGAATTTTGAATAAAAACGGTGGCTCATTTTTATCTTTCAGTTTATCTTTTCAGTTTATTTTTATCTTTCATTTTATCTTTTAGGCATAAAGCATTTATCTTCAAGCAGTGAGCTTGAAGATAACACTAGGGTTTTTTTTTTGCATTTTTAAAAAATTTAAAAAAAAGTTTAAATATATTTTTTTCTTAGATTGTTATTGATTTTTGGACAATACATGATTTCTCCCCTCAGGTGTGGTCACCGTAGTTCTCCTTCCACTAAAGCACCCATAGTCTATCACCATAGTCCCTTTTGCTTGTCCCCCACTCTATTTTCACCCCTCTTTACATTCCTCCTTCCCCTCCTGGATGCTGTAGATTTTTGACAGATGCCTTTTATTAGGTTGAGGAAACTCCTTTTGGCTTTTTCTAGTTTGTTAAAAGTTTTTATGAGTAGGTATTGGCGTTTTCCAGTGCTTCTGGTGTCTAGTGAGAAGATGGGTGGCTTTTTCCTTTATTCTGTTAATATGGAATATTGCAGTACTTGACATTTAGATTTAAACCACCCTTGCATGCCTGGGATAAATCCCGCTTGGTCAGGTTGTACAGTTCTTTTTATAAGTGACTATTAATTTCTATTCCTTGGTATCATTTGTACAAAATCTTCATAAAGTCAGTCGAATATTTAATGATTGCTTGCTATGGGTGATTGATTCTGTCTCTCTAAATCAATTCTATTCTAAATCTATTTGTAAGACATTTGAACACCAGGAAAGACTACTGACTGTTGTGACTCCCTGCTCCTCACTTTAACCTAAATGTCTCTGCCCCGTGTCTGTCTCCTCTGACCTGTTTCTCAGTGGGGATTCCCTGCATAGTGTGGGAGCAGAAGTGTGTAGTCCACCTTCTTCGCAGAAAGCTCTGACTTTCTATTCACAGTCTTCACTGAAAATAGCCATTTTTGGACAGTATCCTGATATTTTGTGAGTAATACATTAAAAAATCCCTCAAACACTTGCCAAAATTCCACTTTACTGACTGTGGCTCAGCTGCCACCCTCTCCTACCTCTGCAAACAGACTGTTGCTCTTGACATGTTCAGCATCGCAGCGAGCTGGCCAGTCTCTGGCACACATGTGCTTCTCTTCCCATCAGCTGAACTGTGTGTTAGCAAGAGTCAGTTGTGCAAGTTCCTTAAACTGTTTATTCCAGATGTACATGTTATTGTAGTTAGTTAATTAAATATATAAACTGATGAGGTGTGAAGAGAAAGATTTTCAATGAAAAATGACTCAAGAATATTGGAAGGACACAACAGAGGAGAATGATTTTAAAAATCTTATCAATTTAAAGGTCAGTGAGGTAGCTCCAAAATATTGGGAAAATTTAAAATTTATACTTCTCTTTTGTTTGCTCTTTGCAAGCACTAATGAATTCTAGTTTTACTTAAAATAATTTAGCAATAACCTTGAAAAGCATAGCTAAATCTTTATGGAAATTGTACAGGGAATGCATCCATCAGCACACTCAGATTACAAAATGTGAGTGATCATGTTCTATATCAGAAGACTGGAAATTAAGTATATGAAATATGAAGTTAAAATACATGTGTTTGTATCACACACATATTTCCTCCATTAAAGGACTTTTTTCTAATTTGTTTACTTGCTGTGATTGAAGTACCATGGTTCTGCATCCTTGCCACTGTTTTCACATAATAGGATTTCCCCCTTCAGATGTAGTCACCATAGCACTCCCACCACCCAAGCATCCATAGCAAGCACCAATGTCCATTGTGGTCTCTCTCTCCTCCTTTCTCACCCCACCCCCCGCCCCGGTTCCCTTCCTCCTTAAATGACTTTTCCAATTAATGACCATTTATAAAGCCAAATTTTGTTGTTATGCCAGATAGATAGCAGTCTTGTGCTCTTCAAACATCCCTGTGGTTCGGAGATCAGGATCTTATTTAATCATTTCATGTCTATTATTATATTGGTTATATAATATGCCTTCATATTGGCAGGAGGGGCAATGATAGAGCATGTGATTTAGAGAAAGTAAATGGCACCATTTTACTTTGCTTCAACATTTGAATATAAGGAAAAGTTTGGGACAATGACCAGCTTTCAACTTAGCTGCATTTTTATCCCTCTCAAGACTGGAAGAGTGTTTCAGGGCCATGATGAGCAGTTAAAGTTTTTTTTGTGTGTGCAATGAGTGGTTTCTGGCAGTGGCAGAGAAGGAAATAAGAAGATGAACAGTTCTGAGAGCATGAATAATGATGAGAATTAGGATTAATTTTTAATTAGAAACAAGATTCTGTGAATGCAAATCACAAACCAAGTGAAAGAGTCAAGCTACCCCATTGTAATGAATACCCAATAAAAAGGAGAGTCGGTCTAAGAATCCATTCTTCTATCACTGCTTTATTAAGTAGAGAAATATTCATCTGGAGCCAAAGTCCTATATTTTATGCCTTTGAGTACTCTTGTTTCTGGCAGTAATTTGGCCCAAGGCTTTTTGGTAGGTGTACACAATTAAGAAAAAGACCATTTTGTTAGATGACTTCTTACATTTAATTAGGAATCAAGTCATTAGTCTCATTGCAATCTGATTAGACTGCTTTCGTAATATAATAAAGATTAGAAATAATTGTTTTTTAAAAAAAGACAAATTGCTGGGGACAAGAAACGACAGCCCCCTTTCCCTCAGTTAAGCTTGCATTAATAATTTGTGAGGAGCTATAACAAAGCCCTCAGTGTTCCCTTTAGAAGTCCCTTCAGTGTGTCTGTGAGAAGCTTGCTTTTGCTAATGTGTACTGAATCACTGACAAAGGCCAGTGTTAATGGTTGGCTTCAAGAATCGAGTCCCTGGAAGGGAAGCGTTTCCTTGGATAGTTTTGTAATGTGCTCGTCAAACTTAAACTATTTGATATAAAGAAGCATTGTGATGACAAGACAAACATGGTGAGTTCTTTGGATGCATCTGCCAACAGTAACTCAATGATCCTTTTACTTCAGTGACTCAGGCACAAATGCACACTCACGTGGAGTACATCTTGAAACTCAGTTTTGATGTTTTGCCTACTAAATAATTAGTTTTGTCTGGGTTTACTGGTGTCCTTTCTGTCTGTTTTCTTGCAGAAATATATTATTGATGTTTTATCCTAAATAGCACCTTTTCTGGTTAATCTTAAAATTCTTTTAGAGAGCTAATTGCAGTCATATTATTACAAACATATCTTTTTACAATTTCAAAACAACATTTGGAACATGAAAAAGAAAACTGGATGGATTCTCCTTTTCTCTTGCCAGTTGCTAATTTTCAGTTATGTCTTTCCAAGCCAAATACAGTAAATTTCTAGTTCGTTCATTTCCATCTAAGATGAATACTGAATCTAATAGTAATTTATTCAGGGGATTAATGGACCTATTGTTCTGACTTAGCAATGCATTTGCTTTATGACTACCAAGCTTTACTCTATAAAACCACATTAACCACATCATCCATGATGATTGTTGGACTCAAAAATCTGACTTAATCATATCAAATGACACAAGAAGCAAAAGAAGATAAATAATTTTGTCTATAAATAAATTGAAAGAAATGGTGAAAGAAATTTAATTTTGACCAGGAATTCAGTCCACTTATACACTTATTACCTTGTTTATTCTCACACCATCTGCTAGAATTTAGATAGGGGATGTAGATTTATTTCTTCTTAAGGTTGGTTTGAAATGTATTATTAACAGTGGAGGGAAGAGGTGAGGGCGGTGAGGAGTGGTAAACTTCAGAGTCACTGGGTTCTCAGAAATGTTGTGATATCTGCATTCCTTTCTTAACTCTTTGCCTTCCCTTTCTTTTTCTATTCCTCCTCTTTTCCTTATTTCTTCCCCCCCCTTCTTCTTTAACTTTCTCACTGTATTTTCTTTGCAGTGAAAACCTCCTTCCCCTCCCTATTCCTCTTGAATAGTGAGTATTGCTTAGTTTTTAGGAGCACTTAAGACTCAACTGGCTCAGACCCTGGGGCTGGGCACTTTTTCACCTTCCTTCCTATTTAAAAATCTGTCAGGTCTCTTCTGACTTAACAGTTGTCATTCCTGGAATTGAGAAAAGTAGGAAAAAGTACTCTGGGGTCTGGTATTACTAATTGGAGCTTAATACAAAGGTTTGGGAATTATTTACAATTGAAACATTATTAATGGAGTATCATTTGCTAACTTTCATCTGTCTACTTGAATGGGGAGAAAAGCAGAACTTGAAAGCAAGTCACAGTGGATCTTATCTATGCTAGTAACTTTAGAGAGCAAATTTCTAATCCGTGGCTTTGAGAATACAATATTTAAAAAATTATTTTTCAGGTCTATAAGACTTTGTCTTCAAATTTTCCAGGAATGTCCTAAGAATCATAGAAGAGTGCCAAGTGGGTATTTCCAGTATCTAGAATAGACTTGCTTCATATAATAGGTACTTAATGAATATTAACTGATGAAAGCATAAAATACAAGGAAATTTCCCTCTAGCCATCTGTGTTCTTCTTGGCCTAGCTGAATAATCAAATTAACATCAGACAGATTAGTAGGATAAAAAAAATTTAATTATGTACACGTGGGCACTCTAAGTAGCTATGTGAACTCCAAAGACAGTGAGACAAAATGGGGATATAGATCCTGAGCTAAGAAATGGGATAGGGGCCTTTGACTTCAAAAAGAGAGAAGTCTCACAGGACAATTAGAGGGGGATTTATATGACAGAGAGCAGATATTTTTTAATTATATGTTTGTCCTACCATATAGACAGATTTCTCCCGTACAAAGGTTATTTCTGGTAATAACCCTAATTGTGACTAAGACCGCAAGTTTTATACTCCTAGGTAGTTAATGAAGGGATAAGTTTGTTGTGAGTCTTCAGGGCCTCAATTAACCTCAAATTGAAATAATCCACATGCCAAAGTAGCATGTCTTGGCGAGGCCTGTACTGAACATTAGGGAGACCTATTGAACATCCTAGAGAGTTCTGTCCTTCAGGGGTCACTCGTATATTATGGCGTGAGAAACAAAGATGGAGAATGACTCTTCTACCTTCTAGGCTTTTTGCTCATACTTGAATCATATTCATATTAATATCAGTATTTCCAGATTAGATTGAAATTTCAAAGCATTTTTATTTTTAATGGGATTCAAAACTCAGTGTAGGTGTTATAGAAGGATAATGCCTTCTGTTACCATCACCCACCAGTGTGTGTGTGTTTGCACATGCATGTGGCTGGTCTTATGCACAGGACCTGTGCTAACTAATCGCTGACATGAATACTTTCATGCTTCCATCCATCTCTCTTTTTTTTTTTTTTTTTGACTGCTGGCACCTTAGGGGCAGGAGAAGGCTTCTTTTTTTGTGTTCGAGGAGACTCAGATCTTGTTAAACAGATCTTAGTGGTTCATAGTGTTTTATTTTGGAGTCACCTTCTCGTATCATTGCAGATCTATGTCAGTGCACCCATATCCTACACCAAAATGATTATTTTGTTGTAAAATTTTTTAAAGAGTTAGAAATTACTTGATTAAAATAACCTATTTAATTTAATCTTGACTGATATTTCTTGCAGTCATTGCGATTTCTCAAAGTTTTATGGAGTAGTGAAGTAGAAAATCTAATCTGCACTTTTGTTTGGCAAATGAAATTTTAGACATAAATTTATTTGAACAATTAAATTTAATAAAAATAGAAATTTACTTAAATATTACTTCAACTTGCACTTTCTTTCTGTATTTTGTAATTCATAATGTTTTTCCATGTCTTAGCATTTTTGTAGGTCCATGACAAGCTTACTGGTCTAAGGCGCTGAGCCCAGGGTTCCTAGTGGGTAGACTGAGTCTCCAGTGTAGGATTCAACATGTAGTTGACACCAGATAACTAAATAGCTGCCCGCCAAGGCAGAACACTGTGTGGTCCTGCTTTTGAGCATGTGGAATTGGGGCATCTCTCTGCAGTTTCTTTGAAGCTGGACATTTTCAAAGAGATAACAATTAGAAATGAGAATGGAGACAGACTTGATTGTTAGAGGCACAGTTGCTGAGCGTGGATAAAATGAATAGGAAGGAGATGTATGTGGGGGTTTTTGATTCCCATCAGGAAGCAATCATGTAACCATGGTTGGATGATTAAATGGAAATAGTCATCCTTATCCAGAGAAAGTCCTGTCACTGCCACCATTGTTTATTTAGCACCATCTGCTAACATCAAGATTAGGAGATCTGGATAGGAAGTTTATGCTGATGTTTGGTGTGCTTACACTATTTTATGTAAGCTCAATGGCAAATAACAATTGACTACTTACAAGACATGCATTTCCATAGTTTGGAGATGTATCCCTCGAATGAAAGCATTTTTTCATTTTTTAAATTTAGACTACATGGTGACACACTAATAATTCAAATAACTATCAATACTTACCTGTGCTAAGCACTACAAAATTTCATTTTCTTAGATAATCATCACAGCAAACGTACAAGATAACCACTATTTTTATTCCCATTTTTTTTGTTAAGTAAATGGAGATTTGAGATGAAGTGATTTAATAAAGTCACATACCTAGTAAGTGTTGATAGAGGCAGCAGGAAAATGACTAGGCAGTTGCTTACGATTGCTGTTCCTTTAGTTTGCCTGCAGCACCCAGACATCCTTTGTTGAAGTGATTCCTATTTGACTTTAGTCATACAAGCTCCTTCAAAATGATTTTCCCTTTTACTTCATGTCTTTTTTTTTTTGTCCTGTATTCATAGAGCTTTCTTTTTAACTCAGGTATTTGAAACTAAGTTTTTGCAAAGAAAAAAAATTTGACACTTCTAAAAATTTTTAAAGCCTATGTTATAGGTTTTATTGTAATTGCAGTATAATTTTTCCTATATTAAGGTGACATAAAACTTTTTAAATTTAGATCTACATATTTTAATTGTATGGTAGTTTCATTCAGGTTGTAGTTTACCGTTGCGTGATCCTTAAAATAAAAGAATAAATAGGGCAGAATCTTTGTTTTACAGTATAAACCTAAGTATGTTTAATATAATTTACTTGTATATTATTAAATGATATATTAATAAAATTATTTGTGTCAGAGTAAAGTTTTTTGGCATTTATTTCAATGACTGCATTTGAATGAATAAAATGGAAGTGTGTATCTTTAAATCATAATATATAACTCCGAATGATTTTACAAGTTACTCTGATTTAGTCATAATATATAAATCCATTTTAAGACAGGATTTTCAGTGAGAGAGGTATGTCTTTTAGTCACATTACTATTCAGAAATTATTCTGAATAAAGACTAGTTGCTGATTTGTTTCCTGAGATGTAGCACTCACTATGTACCCTTTAATCATCCTCAGTAAGGCACTCCCCAACAAATATAAGCTTCAAAAAGTGTGCTTTAATTAAGTGGATGTGTACAGTGATCAAGGTTTTTGTTATTTACTTGTTCCTCCACTTTTTGTATCATTTTCTACTCCCATTTCTCCATTCTTTTAGCAAGAACAGGCCTGGTGGGTGATAGTCCTGGATCTCCTTTAACTAAGGGATAGGATTTGACCCAAGTTAGCGCTGCCTGACTTCTGATATCTTTATCCAAGGCACAGTGAGGGAAGATTAGGAAATCATCGAAACTGGTTTATTCCACCTGGAAGAAAGTAGCTATTAGTTTCCACCCTCATTTCTGGTATTCCAAGTCATGAATTCAAAACTTAGCTTATTATTTGCTTCCAACAAAATTTTTTTGTTGTTATTTAATTAGCTGGAATGAGTTATGTACAACTGATGACACCAACTGATCCACCAGTCATCTGCTTCCTTTCTGTTTTGTTTTACTTCCCTTCCCACTTCTTTTAGCCTTCCTGCCTTGCCTCCTTCTGTACTATTCTCATGTTTTTCTTTCTCTTGCTTGGGTTTGGGTTTCAAGGCTGAATGAAAAATGAAAAAAGCAAATATAAAAATAGACTAATAAAAATATTTTGAAGGTGTTTAATCACAACAGCTTCATTTTTCCTTTCAGTTTTATGAAAATTGAGTTCCTTGACCTTGTGTTATGTATAATTCTAAGTCTTATCTGAGTATATACAAATACTGTTATTAATAGCAAAAAATTTAAGCAAATCAACTTAATCCCCTCTAAAAACCACGCAGAGCCTCCAAAAATTTTAGTGTTGGCTCATTAAAATGCATTTATAGCCAGCCTAAAATAGTTAAATGATTTGACCCATGCAGTATTTATTTTCAAGCAATCTTCTGCCAGATATGTCTTACTAAGGCAGTGAATGAACAAAATTATTTTTGGAAGTAAGCTTTTAATGTCTTCTCTGCAACACACTGGAAGACCTTAAGCTTTGATGTCCATTCTTAGACTATTATTAAAGGTAAAGTTAAATACTTAAGACAGTAGTAGGGGAACCACAGTTAGAAAGTTTACTTGCAGATGAAGTGAGTCGTTTATCTCTTCTGCTTGCATGCACAGTCAACAGAAGTTTGTGTTTTGTCCTCAGTTCCCTTCCCAAGATATCCAACAGCTGTTACTTCCCTCAAACTGTAAACTCCATCTTCCTGTTTTACCTTAACTGTTTTGCCCGAACTGCCTTACATATAATGGCAATTCAAAATGGGACAGTTTTTGTTAATCACAGCTGTTAGCATTGTGAGTAATAGCAGCTAGGGGAAATCAGAAATCGGAACCAGTCTGCTAATTTCAACAAAGTTAATTCAGGTAGTTTCCCAAACATAAACTACTTAAGCAGAAGAAAAAAATAAAACCTTACGTAGTACAGAAATGATTTTCAGAGAGCAGTCAAATGATTTTTCTCTTCCAAGGGCAATGTAACAAAATTTATCCGGCTGACATGTGTCTGAACCTATACAGTTTCCCTTTTGTTAGCAGACCTAATTTGTCTACATTCTATTCATCACAAGAATTAGCAAGCATATAGGCTGTTTCATTTTTAAAAAATATTAGCATAGTGTTTCTAGCATACTTATTGGTTTCCTAAATATTTTTGACTCTGATTTTAAGTCATCTTAAAATAAAAATGTTTTGCAGTTCGAAGTGGGATATATCAGATTCAACCTTGCACTAGGATAAGGTCTTATTCTCCTTTGTACGTAAATCTCTTCCCTTTCTGATGGAAGTATCCAGTGTCTTGGGATGCATTTCAAGTATTGTAGCAGAAATGACAAGAAAAAGTAATAGATGAGACTCATCAATTCAGTGTTAAAATAGTGAATTGAACTAAGACCAAAGAAAACCATTTGAATGTCAAGGCTTTTGATTTGCAGTACCTGGGTTTTTTGATAGATACTAGGTCTTTGAGTACTAGTGTCCTCTAGTGTGATTTTGAGTATAAAGACCAAATCTCTGGAGGAGATGAGGAATAAAGTTAATGGGTTCGGGACTATCTTTGGAAGAACCGAGAAGGAGAGCCAGATGTTTCTAGAATTGCTTGTGGGAAGATAAAGCAGAGTCCCACATTCAACGCCTTCCCCTCTTCCCCCAGGCCAGATAAAACACACCAGCTGATAATGAGTGGGGATAAATACAAAGTGAATCCAATATTTTAATTGGTAACATTAATGTTTCTGTAAATTTAGAATTGGTATTTTGGCAAGTCATTTTTTTATTATACCTCAACTAGTACTCCCTATCGATGAATTTGACTGAAACAATTATAATAACCCTCTATTTCAGTATCAATGTAGATAGCTTGGTATACGAGTAGAAGTTGAAGCTATTAAATATCTCAGAAAATTTAAACAGGATTTGTGGCCATTTTGGAAAGATGTACTACTAGAATAATTTTAGTTATTATTTTGAGTGACACATTAAGAATTCTACAGCAGCTATGTCTGGCTTATTGTTGCTATCACTACTTGATTCATTCCTTTCCTCTCATTAAGTAGATCGCACAGATCTTCACTTTCTTAAATTGAAAAAAATCAATATTTTTAGAGGTGAACAAATTCAATAATAAAAATAGAACATACTACATGTTATATTGGTCTTTTAACATTTTAATGTTCATTACTTTCTTTTATGGTTTCTAGTTATTACCATTCAGATGCTAAGAGATATAATCACATGAAAATAATTTTGGGGATGATGTATATTGCTTCTGGTATGTAGCATAGTTTTTTGGGGACCTGGGCTGAGTCTCAGTGTTGAGAAAGTAGGGAATAATTCTGAAACCCATGTCTCTGTTACATGCTCAACAAGTACAGTGGTCATGAAGCATAGACTTGGTATTGATAACCTCTTGTGTGTGTCACCACACACCCCCTCATGCCCACCTCCAAAAGTGGCATAGTTTCTCCCTGAATCAATCAGGTAGAATAAAAACCAAGTGGCTCTGGATATGAATTGCAGATGACACTCAGGTCCGGCTCATTTTGAAATATTCTTTGTTTTGGAGCTTTGAATTAATCCAAAGCTCAGGGACCTGAAATGTGCAATTAGAAGGATGATCATAATAGAAGGAAATTAATTTGGCCAGAGGATCATTTAAAAATAGTTGAGTTTGTCAAATGCACAACCCATCCATGAGGCCCATCACATCGCCAAGGCAAATGGGAGTTTATCTTTTTCTTTCCAATCTTCTGTTGTGAAACATTTTCTTCCTCTTCAAGAGTAATTTTTAACTTCTTTTTGGTGGGAGGAGGACCATACTGTGTTGGAGTTCATCATAATAAGTCATTAATGTTAAGTGTCAGTTTTTGTAAAATAATCCATATGAACCTATCCTTAGTAATGTCTTATTAGAAGGTTTAATTGAGTTGAACATGCACATCTGTTTATGGATAATTCATATGTGAATATATTAAGACATTTAACTTACCAATCTAAGAAATTAGGTCAGATAGCTATGTTGTCCCACAACACTATAGAAGATCACTATTTCATTTTCCTTTTTTTACTTTAAATTGAGAGAAACAAATAAAGGATAAGCACATCACTTAGGATAAATGTGAGGCCTTCAATTTATTCAGTCATGCAAGGAATTTTTGGACTTAAGGTGCAAGATTTAACATGCATAGTGACAAATCTATTCAGAATCAGGAATCTGATTTAATTAGACAATTGGTATTTTCTAACTCAGTTTCTATTTTGGTGCTCGTTTCCATTATTCTGAATTTTAGCAAGTCCATAATATGCAAATTTTGGGTTACAATTCTTTTTTTTATACCACAAGCTAAAGCTATTCAGAGGGAGTTTAAATTAAATTCCTACTTTTTTTTAAAGATTTATTTATTTTTGCATAGAAGAACTGGGGTTTAGGCCAGAGGTACAGAGATAAGACGATTCATTAGAGACAGAGTGGGGAGCATAACAGGTAGATCTACTGAAATACACTGCTGAGGGGAGCATCAGGAGAGACAGGAGAGGTCTGCTGTGCCATATGTGGGTCTCCTCCCTGGCCAGGGATCGAACTCAGGCCACAGTGGTGATAGAGCTGAGACTAATCCCTAGGCCCCTAAATACCTGCTTTTGGCAAGACAATATTGCATTTTATTACATTTTTCTAGTATTTTGTATTTGTTTTCCATTGCATTTTTCTAATATATTTTATTTGTGATAAGATATAAAAATAGTATAATTTGACAATGAAAATTGAGATTATGAGAATGGTTGAGTATAATACAGAGAGTAAATAATATAAAACACTTTTTTAAATATAAGATCAAATCCTTTTAAACTAATTTTATGTGAATAAATGAAAATACTTTAGGACTGTGGCTTTTATTTTTATACTTTATTCCTTTAAGTTTTATTGTGATATGACATGTCACACACTGCAAGTTTAGTTTATATAGTTACAAAATAACTTTGACATTAATTGTCCTCTGATTTTACTTGGAGGGGAGAGAATGGGTAAAAGGAGAAGATAATATGGTAATAAGGGACATAACAGGTCAGATTCCTGAGAGATATTTTAGAATATCACTCTAAATATCTTGACATTTAAATATCATTCTATCATTTAGATATCTAATCATGAATCTTGTAATTAATATAGAATATCTTTTTGCTACAAGTACCAGAATAAAAATTAATTTTAATTAATAGCTTTTAATTAATAACCTATTAAGTGTTCAAAATACCTGTGAGTTGAGACTCTGGCAAATTTATTTTGAAAATTTTTAGTTCCCGGAGTTCTGTCCCTAAGTAACCCTCTGGGTAACACTCTGGTTGCCTAGTTACTATTGGTCTTCTCTGTTAATTGATTCTAGAGTTCTCCCTTAATTTCATAAATGTGTTATGAAATACATTTCAAAAATCCCATGAATATTTTAGGTTAAAATATGGGATAAAGAAATTTGTGCTTGCAAAATTCCCTTAACTATGCAACTTCATGTTAAGCTGAAAAGCTATGGAGGTCACATATCCTCTCTCCTTTGCTGTCAGTGAAATTTCTCTGGAAATTTTGGCAAGTTTTGTAGTACAGCAGAACTCTCGGATCACATGCCTATTAAAGAGATCCTTTCTCTAGAAGAGATGCCCACCATTGTAATTCCCACTGAAACAGACACTGCATGTGGGTTCCCAGTACATTAGTGTTAGTATGGTACTTGAGTCAACTCAGGAGACAGCTGAACTGCTGGGCACATACTCAGAACCCTGTGTTGGCAAGAGCTACTGCAGATACAGCTGCTGAAGCTCTGCCTTCCCGGGAACAGCTGGGAGAAGGGGGAAAGCGCCAAGCCTTGGTGCTAATTATGAGAGCAGCAGCTGTTGACATGCTGATCAGGGCTGCCATGAGAAGCCACAGACGAGGTTACTCCTGAGAGATGGCATCGGAGGGATTCTCCGCACTTCTCTATTACTTCACTTGAAGAAGGACTGGGGAAAAGTTAAAATTAGATTGGGATTTTGGGGAGTGATGTTTTTTCTTAATCATTAAAGGGGGGAACTAATGATATCTGGTACAGCCTAGGCGGACTGGATGCCCAGAAATTGAGAGTGGACTCTGGAACCAAAGGAAAGAGTCAGTGGGTGTGCAACCAGAATGCTGGTGTCCGAAAGAAGAGCGTTTAGGGAAAAATGTGGATGACCTAAGTGATGCCAGAACTAGCTATTTTGTAGATTCTCTCAACTCTAAGCTTTGGAACCACTTTCAGATGTCTGGTGGAATTAAATTTTTTCTGATTTTAGTGGAACAGTTTTCTGTGTAGACTTCAAAAGAGCCTTATTGAGTTGGTTCCAAATTTATTTATTTTATTTATTTTTTAAGATTTTTTATTTATGCATACAAGCTGGGGTACAGGCCAGAGGCGTGGGGCGATGAGAGAGTTCACCAGAGACAGAGTGGGGAGCAGAACAGGCAGATCGATGGAAATACACTGCTGAGGGGAGCAGTGGGTGAGGCAGGAGAGGTCTGCTATGCCATGTGGGAATCTCCCCCGCCTGGTGTCGAACTCGCATCGCCGCTGCCGACAGCTCCACAGCGCAGCGCTTAGCTGCCGCCCGCCAGGGAGGCCCTGGTGCCAAGTTTAATCCTTTAGTTGTATCCCACAGGAGGTTCTCTCATTTGTGCGATATTTTCCTAGAAGTGGAATCTTCAGAACTTCTACACCTCTTTTGAGCCCTGTGATTCTAACCAAACTTACATTTTAGTTGCCTGAGGCCAGCATATGAATTACTTGAACATTATAAATTCATACATATATGTACATGTTTGCATCTGTATGTATATGTAATACACATATCTTTTCAAGTTGCATTTTCCCACTTGTATTTGCCATAGTCTAACTATTAAGAGATTAAAAACATGATTTAAAATTAAAATAGTTGTCTAAACTGGATTAAAATTATATAATTTTACTAAACTGATGTGAAATTAAAGTCCACAAAATGCCATAGAGACAAATTATAATTTTCACTGAACTTTTCTGTCTTGGATCAAATGAATCTGAATAATACCCTGTTATAACAGAGGATTGCAATGAATGTCTGAAATGAAACAGGTAAATTATTCTGGCCCAAGTATACTTAAGGCTACTGGACAAAATACAAAGTTGTGTTGCCTAAAGCATAAAGCATGGCATTCTTAATATGAAACATGTAATTTAATAATTCACTCAAAGTCAGAATACACTGAAATCTGAATGAAAAAAGACAATAAATTTACAGGAAAGGGAATGTTGCAAGGAAAATTTTTTTTACCTCATTGTGAACAACATTGCTCAATGATTCACTGCTGTGAATCATACAGCTTGCTAGTGTTTCCTCTGATATTCTTTTTATCTTTCACACAGATTAGTCACATAGATTACAGTTTCCTTTCTTTGAATGAAGGGTGCTATGACAGCTTAATCCTGCTAAGTAATAAAATATGAGTTCTTAAATCAGTGCCACTGATCTTTATAATTATCTATGGCACATTTCTATTACTGGTCTACAAAGTAATGATGTTGTAAAAGTCGGTTCATGTAAAATTTGTAGTTTATTACAATACATTAAAATGTTTTTCTTTTCAAAGTATAATTTAAAAATAGTTGATCTATCTTATTATTTGGAAGGAGGACATACAATGGAAAGCTATCTTCATTTGTCTTTTTTTGCTTAGAATGTTGATAGTTTTGTGGGAAGTGTTCTTTTAATTTTTTTTAAGTGTTAACGTTGTTTTCAAGCATAATGTATAGATGCAATGTAATCCCTTTTTTACATCCTTCTTTCTTTTTCACAAAATGTTTATCATTTATTATCAAGGAAATTAAAATCTAAACCACAATGAGATTTGGTCTCATACTTGTGAGAATGACTCATATTAAAAAAAAAAAAAAAGCTAGGAATAGTAAGTGCTGGAGAGGGTGTAGAGAAAAAGGAACCCTCTTGATTGTTGATGGGAATGTGGACTGGTTCAGCCCCTATGGAAAGAAGTATGGCAATAACTCAAAAAATTAAAATTCATCTACCATATGACCCAGCAATGCCACTTCTAGGTATCTATCCAGGAACACAGAAATACTAATTTGAAAAGAAACCTGGACTGCTATGTTTATTGCAGCCCTGTTTGCAATAGTCAAGATACAGAAACAATCTAAATGCCCCAGAACAGATAAGTGGATCAGGAAGATATGGTATACGTAGGCAATGGAATACTACTCAGCAATCCAAAAAGATAAATTTGTGCCATTTTGAGGCAACCCGGAGGGACCTGGAAGGGATTATATCCTAAGGGAAATGACCCAGAAGGTGACCGGATGGTGTTCTTTTACAAAGCTTGAAGTCATAACTTTAAGGATCTGTGCATGACTTTATCAGATGAGCCCTGTTTTGTACCTCTCTTAGATTGTTTAGGATTTTCCCCCATGTGGTCCATGTCTCCTAAATACAGCTGCATGTGAAAATTTTCCTATAATTTAGGAACTCTGAAGACTTCTCTGCTAAAATCTGATTTTTGTTTTTGGATAATGAAGAATGATTTACCAAGATATTACCCTTCATAACCAATTTTACCCATACCTAGATAAGTTATAGATCTATATTTATCTTTTGTTTAGATTTTTAAGATTTTCTGATATGTTCCCACACTGTAGACTTCTTTAACTTACATTCTTGTGGACTGCCTCAGATCTCATGGAAATAGTATTGACGTAACTAAAATATTCATGATTTCTTCAGTGTTGATGCCAGGGTATAGCTAGGTTATGCCAAATACTTTTAGTTTAGTGGGGTAAGTCATAGCAACCGCTAGTATTTGTGTAAAGAAATAGGTATATATAGGAATAGGGCCATTAATGTTTACTGCCCTTAAAGAAGATTTTAGGATAACCAGGCTGGGATGAACCACTTTCTTTCAAGCCTGCTCTCTACAAAGGAAATGCAAAAAACCTTTCTATGCTAGTCATACTCTTTCTGTCTCACAGGGTGCCTTGTAGCAAGGAAATTTCTGGAGATTATAGCTAAATGCAAATATTTTATGCCAGCATAAAAATCTCTAGCACTTTATTGGCCAGTAAAGAGAATATGTAGGATCCAGAAGCTTTATTTTGTCTTAAATGTGCTCCACTGAAAGTTTCTTTTTTGTCTTTTCAGGTTTTATTGTTTGGTCACTAGTTCACTGTATAATTTTAGGAGTACAACATGAGGACTTAGCTAAGTGAATCTTCAGAGGTCCATAACAAAGCAAATGAATCCTTTGTGTGTCAGTGCAAATAGATTTTGAGTAGTGGAGAAATTAAATCTCCATTTATATTAAATATAGGTCAGCAACTTTAACTTCTGCTGTGTCCTCTTTGCTATTGAGAAGTCCTATGTTCAGTCTCAACTCATAACTCCTGGAGTCAGTGTGAATGCTCATCTAGTCTGCAAGTAGTTATTAACTTCTCATCAACTAGTAGAGGGCAAGAAACTTCCGGTAGGCATCTTACTGCCTATATACTGTGTCTGTTAAATCTCCTGCAATGGTAAGCACTCTGAAGAACCAGTCTTCTGAAAGAGGAGAGTGATGTTATCTCCCAGGCAGACTTGAAAAGAGAATAAACAACACATTCCTTTTCATTAAAATATGTCACATTGCTGACTTTTTGCATGTTAGAGTTTACCAAAGACAATCTGGAACTACTAAATACTACTTGCTCAACCGGTACCCTCTAACCATAACATTCAGCTCTTTGGATGAAAGAAGGAAGCATGATGAAGAATATTTAAAGTTTTCCAAAGTCCCTTTGCATAACAGATATACCAATCAGTCGTGACAGGAGTGTCATTTTTCTCAGTTTTTAATTTACTAAGCATGATAATGTTACTTTCCCAGTTGTATGAGAGAGCAGGTAAAATAAGGAGCATCAGTGTCAGTGATTCCTCATTTTAACCAAAGATCTCCTAGGAAATAATCAGAATGCTGAGAAAAAAGTTACTCTATTTTCAAAAAGCAGTACATGGTTAGAATCTTCGTTAAATCAGTTCTGTGATTGCTAGATATTTTTTATTTGTAAATAAACAAGCAAAACATTTTTTACACTGTACAAATAACATTTTATGACTATTTCTATATCTTTCAGTGATACATGAAGTTTGCTTAAGGCTATATATAGTAAGTATAGACTAGAAGTATATACCAAGTGCATTGTAGCCACTGGCATTTTTATTTGTATTGTTTTGAATACTTTGGATTTTAATATATTTGGTATATTTTGCACCAATATCATGGTTATTTCTTTATTCATTCAAATTACACTTCCTTGACCAGTATGAGTCCTTACATCTTTTGACACAGCCCTATCCATCTTTGTTTCTTTGATCTCTTCTGTCACGAGTAGTTCCAGACCCATCTTGTACATTTTCTGCTTCACAACTGAAATAACCCAACTTCTTTCTAATGGCACATATTATTTAGAAACTATAACTTGGACACTTGAGGCACATCTCACTACTGTGTTGATGGTTTTCTAGGTCTTTTTAGTGAACAGAACCAGAAAATAGATATTTTCAAGAGGAAATACACTGTGGTTCATGCTGTTAATCTTCAGTCCAAATATAGGATTATAGAGTTTCTACTTCTGGATTTAATCTGCACTTTTTCTTTCACTGAAAAATCTTGTTTTCTAATTACATTGATAGTAGATAACAAGGTATCAAAGTTGCAAATGAAGCTATAAAGTCTTTTTCCTACAGACCACTGTGGGGCTTAGGTGAGGTGATGGCCTCAGGGTACACATTGGCATGCCCAATGTGTCAGCTTGGGGACTGTGCCCATGAATTTCATATGGCACAAATCCATATTAGTGTGAGATTTTTTTATGCGATTTGGCTCTAAATATGTTCTTATGCAATTATAATACTAAAATTTCATGGATTATCTCAAAAGGAAGCACCTCAGTGTGAATGACAAAGAAGGGAAATCTGTTCCTAATCTTAGGGACTTTATTCTTTTTTTTTAAAGATTTATTTATTTATACATACAAGCTGGGTACGGTACAGGCCAGAGGTGTGGGGTGGCGAGAGGGTTCACTAGATGTCTCTAGTGGGGAGCAGAACAGGCAGATCAGAGAGACACTGCTGAGGGGAGCAGCAGGCGAGGCAGGAGAGGTCTGCCGCACCATGTGGGATTCTCCCCGGCTGGGCGTTGACCTTGCATCCCACACTGCAGACAGCTCCACAGCACAGCCCTAATCTTAGGGACTTTAAAGGTTGTTCACAAGGTTTTTCTTACTTTCAGTGCTTTAGAAAACCATACTCATTTAACATGTTGCAGTCTGCTACATAAAGGGGGCTGCTACTGAAAGGAAGGAAAGCATTTTATTTTATCATCTAGTACTGGGTTTAAAAGATGCTTTGTGGAGTTGGAGTTGGGGAGTCGCTGAGTCTGTGAGTGCACATATATGTATTTGTGCAGGTGGGCCTGGGTATGTGTGGTAAGGTAGAAGCAAAGTGGGATAAGTGGTTACAAAAATTGCCCTCTTTGCTCAGCTTAAGGTACCAGCATTTAAAAAGCACGGTTATGTGCATATTATGGCTCTAAGTGGGGGTTAATAGCTGCATGAGGCCACCTGCACTAGTACTGAACGGACATATTTCTTTACATCGACTCTTTACTCAGCTCCCTTTGGACACCATGTATTACTAATCTTTGAATAGGAAGGAAAACATGAAGTGTTCTAATTTTGTTTTCCCTTTTTGACTTGATACGACTGTGGACTAACTGCTTACTCCTATTTTTGGTACAATTAATTTCTTAGGAAACACATTATTTGGAAAAAGATATACTAGAAACCCTTTTGGCAGATCCGGTACTCTTCTCCTTGGTAGAACAGTTGAAGGTTGCAGCTAGATAATTTTGTCAAGTCCTTTCTAAGAGATTCTGCAGTTTGAGATGAACATTAGGGATCAGAAAAGCAGACTATATACATCTTGTCCCCGAGTGACCATTGTGATAGGCACATCTTATGGCCTGCAGTGGTGTTTTGGGGTTGACATCAAACTGATTTATTTGTTGCCAGTTGTGAGCTGAGCAGCCCATACTTTGTTTGTTTGGGATGTGTTGGGGTTTATCTGAGTTTTATTTGTTGTGCCTTGACTTACTGACGCTGTGTGATATCAGACTGAAAACTTAAGTTGTTGAAAAAATATTTTCTTAAGCTATAGTTACAATCTGCCAGATAAAGGGGTTTGCTACTGAGAGGATGGAAACGAGATATCTGATGTTTTCACTCTAAGGTGATTTTTGGGTTTATGCTTTTCGCAATAAAGGCAAACTTGGAGTGTTTTATTAGACAAAGTACATATTTGTTAATAAGAAATCTATCTGGCTAAGTAGGCAAACAATTGTTTTACAGAAGAAAATTGAAAAGTAAATCTAATTTCACAGTAATATCAATTATCCTCCTTTTATGTTAAAGAAATGCTGTTTGCTCATGCAGGTGACAGCTTGTGTTGCTGTATTTGTGACAAGTTGTGTTTCCCTGGAACACTGGGTTCAGAGTAAGCTCCGGGCTTGAGGAAATATGAAAAAAAAAAAAAATACCGGACTCTCTCTCTTCTCATTGCTCTCACACTGCTAGGGTAAATGAATAAAAGAAAAGAATTAGTTCAGGAAAGAATTACAAAACCAAGGGATTTGTTAGTAAATACAATCTTTGTGGGCCTCCCTGGTGGCACAGGGGTTTAAGTCTCAGTGCTATCAAGCTGTTGTCAGCCACTACAGCATTAGTTCGATCCTCAGTCAGGGAGCTAACCCACATGGCGCAGCAGACTTCTCTTGTCTGACCTGCTTCTCCCTTCAGCAGCGTATTTCAGTAGATCCACCTGTTCTGCTCCCCACTCTGTCTCTGGTGAATCCTCTCACCCCCTGTATCTCTGGCCTATACCCCAGTTCTTGTATGCACAAATAAAAATGAATCTTAAAAAAAAAATCTTCGAAAGATTTCAGGTAGCTGAATTTTTTGTCCAGAAAAAGAGAAAGCATAAGGCTTAATAAATAATTACCTTAAAATTGTTTGAGTATTTTTTTTAAAGATTTATTTTTTATTTATGCATACAAGCTGGGGTACAGGCCAGAGGCGTGGGGCGGCGAGAGGGTTCACCAGAGACAGAGTGGGGAGCAGAACAGGCAGATCAGAAATACACTGCTGAGGAGAGCAGCGGGTGAGGCAGGAGAGGTCTGCCGCGCCATGTGGGATTCTCCCCGGCCGGGTGTCGAACTCACGTCGCCGCTGCCGACAGCTCCACAGCGCAGCGCTTAACCGCTGCGCCACCGGGGAGGCCCTGTTTGAGTATTTTTTATAGGGAGCATTTTATTCATTCACTAACTGTTACTTGGGAACACATGGCAAGTGTACAGTGGAGAACAGGTGTACAGAGGAGGGCCAGGACGCCCTTAAAGAGTTTGACCTGGAGAAGCCGCCTCCTTCAAGTCAAGTAAGCAAACAAAGAAACCACAGGGGTTGACTTGGGCTGCAAGGAAAGCACACAAAGGCCTCAGGTAGAAAGTAAGGAAAGTATCCACATTAGAGAACTCATACAACTTGATGATAAAAAAGCAACCCAAACAAAGATCTGGCAAAAGATTTAAACAGACACTTGTCCAAAGGAGACATACAGAAAGCTCATAGACACATGAAAAAAATCTTCAGTGTCACTTATATAAGGGAAAAGGAAATCAAAACCATAATGAGATGTCACTGCATCCTTGTGCGAATTGGCTGTATCGAAAAGACTGGAAACAGCAAACGTTGGTGAGGATGTGGAGAACTAGGACCACTTACCCACTGTTGGTGGGAATGTAATTTGCTGCAGTCTTTATGGACAATGGTATGAAGATTCCTTAAAAATAATAAAAATGGAAATATCATGGGACCCAACAATACCACTGCTAGGTGTTTACCCAAAGAATATGAAAAGATTTATGTACTCCTGCATTCACAGCGTTACTTACAATGGCCAAATCACAGAACCCACCTTAATGCCTAACGACAAACAACTGGATAAGAAATTATGGAATAAATACTCAATGCAATACTTATCAGTAATTTGAAAAGATAAAATCATATATTTTATGACAAAATGAATGAGCCTTGAGGTGATTATGCTAAGTGAAATAAGTCAAAGTGAAAGACAACTACCATATGGTTTCATGCATTTGGGGAATATAAATATAAATATAAATAGAATGTAAACAAACTGGAAAAGCACAGCAAAATTATTTCTTAGATTTTGTAAAAAAATTACTGATTGTCAGAGGTAATAAGGGGGTGGGGGAGGGGACAGGAGAAAGGCGATAGGACATTGACATTGGAGTTTTGCTAGAGGGAAGTGATGTATGTGCACATATGGTGGTGTGAAGTTGTACTTCCAAAAGTCCATAGTTGTATAAACAACAATAACTAATTAAAAAAAATCTACTTGATATGGGAGAGTCTTTTCTTTTTAGTCTCAGCTAAAAATATCCCTTTGGAGGAGGCATCACCTTTATAGGAGGTAGTATTTAAGCTAAAATCTAAAAGGAAAAACAGTGAAGAATGGGACGAGAGGCAGAGTATTTTAACCTCTTTGTGCAAAGGTCCTGAGGTGTTTGGTTTTGAGGCCATGGGAAGACCACTATGTCTAGACAATGACAAGTAAAGGACTGACTCCAGATGTGTTTGGAAAAATAGGAAATCTACATCATGCAGACTTCATAGTCATGTTGAGGGGTTTAACCGGGGTAGTGACGTGATTGAATGTATGTTTTAAATTCCTGTAATTTTTATGAATTTGGGAGTGGAAAGACCAATCAGTGAACAGTTACAGTAGCTGGATGACGATGGCTTTACCTGCTAGGCAACGAGGGGTAAAAGTGCATGGATTTGAGAGAGATTTTTTTTTTAAATTTATTTATTTATGCATACAAGCTGAGGTACAGGCCAGAGGCATGGGGCGGCGACAGGGTTCACCAAAGACAGAGTGGGGAGCAGAACAAGCAGATCATTGGAATTACAGCGGGCGAGGCAGGAGAGGTCTGCCTCTCCATGTGGGAATCTCCCCGGCCGGGCATCGAAGTCTTGTTGCTGCTGCTGACAGCTCCACAGCTCAGCGCTTAACTGCTGTGCCACCAGGGAGGTCCCAATTTGAGAGAGATGTTAAGAGTTGACTCTAGAGGCAGAAACGTACTAGTGCATACAATATGAGAAGTAAGGATAAGGAAGGAATCAGGGTTTCTATTTTGAGTTACTAGGTAACTGGTCCCTCCTTTTGCTGAACAGAGGCATACTAAGAGTGGTGGGGTGGAAGACAGGTGAGAAAATCGGGAGTTCTGTTTTAGATATGTCAGGTTTCCTGTGTCACCTCATGTTGGACACTGTGGGACGCCTGAGTGTTGATGTCAAAGAGAAACCTAGTTGGCTACTGTAAAGAGAAACCTGGAGCTTCAGGGAGGGTTCGGTTGATGATGTAGAGCAGCTCATTGAACCTGTGGGCATAGATGTAATCAGCAAAAAAGAGCTGGAAAAAGAAAAAGGAGGTGCTGGAATCAAACCTCCGTGATCAGGACAGACGTTGGATTATGAAAAAGGAACATAGGGCGAGATGGTCAATAGAAAAGAGGAAAAGGGTCACAGGAGTCATTAGGGTTGCAGCAATCTCTGACACTCCCTCTGCGCTCACTTTTCGTCATGACTAGCTCCAGTTGGTTTACATTCTAAGTATCTCTTTAGTTACATCTTTCCATGTCTATTAACCCTAATTTGGGGCACACTATCCCTTGCACAAATCAGTGTGGCCTTTTCCATGATTCTGGAACTTTGGGTTGGTTCTCCTTCATTGCCTTCATTGCATTCATGGCGATCCACGCACACTCCTGAAGAAGATTTTTCCGTAGCTCCCCATTTCTACCCACGTCAAATCTGAACCTCTTACCTCAGTACTCTAAGTTCCTTTCTGCATTGGCTTTTGTTGACTAGTTTGTCACTCTCCTCTTGACCCTAATATCACACACACGCACGCACGCAAGCATGCACTCACACATGCACAGAGCCACACAGAGCTACATACACATGTGCACACACACAGACATATACACACATATGTACACACACATTGTGTTCACATCTTCAGAGGTTATGTGCTCTCTCATCCCCATGTTGTGTGTGTGATATTCTCATTTTGGGGAGAAATTTCCCTGTTCTTAATATCCTCCATATCTCTTACCTTCAGTCTTCAGTTTAAATGTCACTTACCCTAAGAAGCCATCCTTAAGTACCATGCCTTCTAGGTGCCTCGACACTTTTCCTATCACTCCTTACTGATCTCCACATTGTGTGATTGCTTTTTGGTTTGCTGATCATATGTATCTCAGTAAGTTAACACTGTTAATTATCTCAGATATTTAAGTTGGTTTCTACACAGTCTTTTTAATAGGTATTATAAAAATGAGATTTCAAACGTGGACAAAGTAAGCATGAAAGTAATTAACTTTCCTACTCTGAAAGTGTGTAGGATAATGCTTATTCTTGTATTGTTGATTATACTGTGTTTCAACCTCTTGAGAAAATAATTTTTCTAGTACAATGTGTTGAAAGGAAACTCACTTTCAACTGCCCACCATTGTTTTCCTTACTCTCCTGTTTCCTTTGATTTTCCAGAAAGTTTAAGCTTTTGAGAATCAATTCAGTGAAGGTATTTGAATTTGCCTGCTTATTATAGTGACTAGATTGTTTTAAAATCCTCTGGGATTTTACTGCTTAATAAGTCTTTAATTAATGTTACAGAATGCTTCTATATTGCCTGTTTAGTAAAATAACCTGTTTATACTTCTGCCAAAGCAAAAGAATCTGGACACTCAGCATATAATAAATACCATAGTGATTAATAAGCAGCATACAAAACTCTAGCCAGAATGGCTACAGATTATGACCCAAGAAATGTGTCCACATGCCTCATTCTTCCACAATTCCATTTTTCAAAATTAGTTTTTGTATTTATTACACTAATGTTTGTACCTAGTTTACTACAGCAACGCCTATAATGAATAATAATAGCAGTTTCCTGCCATTCCCCCAATTCCACACCCCTAAAACAATTTTACTTTATCTTTTTTTCCCTTGTGTTTTCAGGTTTTTCCCCTTCATATGTAAAACAATGATCCATCATTAATTTAAAAATTTTTAATAGTGCAGGGCCTCCCTGGTGGTGCAACAGGTTAAGCACAGCACTATGAAGCTATCCAGAGCCACTGCAGCGTGAGTTAGATACCCGGCCAGGGAGATTCCCACATGGCGCAGCAGACCTCTCCTGCCTCGCCCGCTGCTCCCCTCAGCAGTGTACTTCAGTCAGTCTGCCTCTTCTGCTCCCTACTCTTTCTCTGGTGAATCCTCTTAACCTCCCCCCCCCCACACACCGCTGGCCTACACCCCAGCTTGTATGCAATAAGTAAGTAAATCTAAAAAAAAAATTTAGTAGTACATAAAGTATGTTCTTATATAAGTAAAATATAACATGTAAATTACATACAGTATAACTATATGTGATACATGATTATATGTATACACATGTTATAGTTACATATACAAATACTGCATGCAGTTTTTATATGCATATTAGATATGTGTGTATGGAATGCATGTGAGATATAATGTGTAGTGCATGTAATATAGTTATACTACATCTAAGTATATGTTAATGTGTATATTCACTATAGAGAATAGCCATCAAGTAATAACATAATGAATAATAGATACTTCTCCAAACTCAGAAGATCCCCATGGATCTCTTCCAAATCACAACTGTCTCCTATCTCTTAAGAATAACAACTGTCCTTTCTTGCATCCTTTCTAGTTTTCCTTTATCTTTTTTTAACCATCCGTGTATGTGCTCCACTGTAAAATAGTGTTGGTTTGGCCAGATGTTGGACTGAATTTAGTGGGACCAGACTGACTATCGTGCAGTCACCGCCCAGGTAAATCTGGCAAATGTCCAAATGTCCGGAGACAATTTGGTGAGAGAGATGCTGCTGGTATCTTGCAGCTAATGATGCTGCTAAACACCAAAACTGCACAGGATGGTCCCTCTGTGACAAAGAAATGTCTGGCCTAAAATGTTAATAGTGCTGAGGATAAAAAAACTGTGGTGGAGCATCCCATTGTATGGATATACAACAGCCGGGCTATTGAGACTATCTTAGGCGGAGTTTGAGTTGTTCTGTTTTGGTGGCAACAGACTATACTTCCATGTACATTCTGGTTATTATTATATAAGCAGTCTCTCTACAAGTTAATGTTTTGGTCGTAGGATACACGTATCTTCTATTTTCTTGGGTGGCCCCCAGTTACTTTCCAAAGTGGCTATTAGATTTTTACCATAGAAAATCAAGATTTAGTTTTCTTGTATCAGAACCTTCACACATACTTTCCTCTTTCTTCCTGTATAATTATATTACAATTTTAGTTGAAACAATATCTAGTGCTTACCTTGATAAAGTAAGATTGCTTATGTCCAAGTGATGTAGGGGTAATTATAGATCATTTTTCTTTTCAAGAAAGGAATTGGGAAAGAGATTAATAATTCCCTAATTTTTTGTTTGTTTGCTTTCTATGTGTGTATCCATCATTTCTCCTCAGAAACTTGTGGAGCTATAGACGTCTATTAATATGGTTGAACAGAACAGAGAATCTGTTTCATTATTTTTCTTGGAGATATCCTTCCTTTGCTCTTGTGCTCCTAATTAGATTGATTGTGTTGCAGACAAGTTAAACAGTATTCATCCCCCTTCCCCTATCATCTTGGGAATCCTTTTGGAGTCTTTCCTGTGTTAGATTCACCTGTTTCCTGGATTTTTAAATTTCCTTCCTTAGTTTCGCTTAAGCACACTTAGGTGGAGAACTAGTTAAGGAAATTCTTCACCTTGAAATTCTCTTACAGTATTTTATGTGATTTATTATCCTAACATGTATTCATTTTCTAAGAGGCTTTCTTCATCTCTGGACTTTTGCTCCTTGTCTGTTACTGCTCTCAGAAAATTAATTTTGTTGAAGTTTTTTTTTTTTTAAGATTTATACAAGCTGGGGAGCAAACCAGAGGTGTGGGTGGTGAGAGGGTTCACCAGAGACAGAGTGGGGAGCAGAACAGGCAGATCGACCAAGTGCAATGCTGAGGGGAGCAGCGGGCGAGGCAGGAGAGGTCTGCTGTGCCATGTGGGAATCTCCCCAGCCTGGCATCGAACTCTTGCTGCAACTGCTGACAGCTCCACAGCGCTGTGCTTAACCTGTTGCATCACCAGGAAGGCCCTTGAAGTTTTTTCTTGTGGTCCCTGTGCATTTCTACTTCCTTAATCTGTCAACTTTTTTTTTTTTCTGTTTGTTTCAGGTTCTGATTTTTACTTGAGAGGTTTTCTAAAACTTCTTCTGGCTTTTGCCTGATCATTCATATTTAAAAATGTATTACTAAGGCAAATTGGAAATTCTGTGTTTGTGCAGAGAGTGGAGCAGGCATATAACGCCTATCAGTGAGAACCCTCTTCATCTTCAGTATTGATTTAGTGAGGGCTCCTGTTTCCACTTCAGCTGTTCTCATTATGACAAAGTTTTGGATAATCTGTCATAACCTCTGGAATTTAAGTCCCTTGTCTTTTTGCTGACTAAGAGACAATCATTGGTTATCTAGGCTAGAAATGAATGCTTGAGTTTTATCTCTTAGACTTTTAATCAGTTTTTGTCTTGGTGTCACTTTCGTTCCTTGCTTTCAGAGGTACCTGCTACTTCCAATTCCTGTGCTGATTTTGAGCTGTGGCACACATCACCCTGCCTCAGTGGAAGACATTTGAGTAGAGGAAGTTGAAATCTGAATTTCGGGGGTGAACTTAAGAGTTATGTCTGGTTTTCTTGAACAGTTTTGTCAATAATTCAAATAATCTAGTGTCTCCTCTTTCATCTTGAAAGGCTTTACCCAGAGACTTTATTTGGGTTTATATCATTTATTTTTCTTGTCATTTTAGGGGACTTTAGGAAGGAGAGTGAGGGGAAAAAAGCATGCATGTTGAATACACTATCTTAAATCAGAAGCTTTGTCTTCTATTTCTATGGTGATATTATTATGTACTATATAAAAAGTATATTAATGAATGAGTAGGAGATAAGAAAATAGAAATATATTTTCATCTCTCTCACACGCACGTGCGCACACAGACACACAGACACACAGACACAGACACAGACACACACACACACACACACACACACACTGCTCTAGACTAGGGCTCTGATGTTTTTTGAATTGCCAGTTTCAAAGTCACTTTTTTGTCCTCATTTTACTCTGATTGAAAATCTGCTCCTTTGTTTTTGTATCATCTTCCCCTTTACTTCTGTGACACCACTCTTCCTTGGATTTTCTTTTCTCTGTCCACTCCCCTTGCATATGTGAGCCCCAATATTGAAATCTCCCTCTTTTCCCCTTTTCCTCTTACTTTTTCTGATTGTCCTTAAGCACTTCCACTGTCCCCCTTTTATTGACAAACATATTTTTATCATTGCCCCAGACATAGCTCCTTGGATGCCCCATGGCACCTTAAGTTCATTATATTCCAAACAGAATTCATTCCATTCCAGACTCTCTGTTTCTTCTCTGATTCAGTTGCTGCCTCTTTTCTCTTAATATTGTTTATCTAAATCAGATATTGGCAATTTTTTACTGTAAAAGCCAGATAGTAAATATTTTAGGCTTCATGAGTCACGTATATATAGTTTCTCAGTTGTGCCGTGGTAGTGAAAAGTAACCATAGCCCATATGTAAACAAATCAGGGACTGTATTCCATTAAAACTTTGTAAAAACAGAGTAGTAGTCTGTATTTGTCCCTTCAGCCACAGTTTGCTGACTCCTGATCTAGGTTAATGGCTATTCTAGTTAAAAACCTCTAATTGAGGGCCTCCCCGGGTGAGCAGCGGTTAGGTGCCACTGTGGAGCTGTCAGCAGTGGCGATGTGAGTTCGACGCCCAGCCGGGGAGATTCCCACATGGCTCGGCAGACCTCTCCTGCCTCGCCCGCTGCTCCCCTCAGCAGTCTGTCGATCTGTCTGTTCTGCTCCCCACTCTGTCTGTGGTGAACCCTTTCGCCACCCCACGCCTCTCATTTGTACCCCAGCTTGTATGCGTAAGTGAATAAATCTTTAAAAAACAGAACAAATCAAACAAACCTCTAATTGAGCTTTACCTTCCACATGTATCGTGATGACTTTACCTGTCCAGGTCTGCCCATCACCACCCTACACACTCTCCTCTCTCAGACTCTCCTGTTTTTTTCACCTGTCAGTTGCACTAGATGCTTAACTAGTCTAGTTGCTTTCTGTCTCATTGTCAGTGCCCTGCCTCTTCCAAAGCTGTCTTATGGAAACAGAAGTTATCTTGTTACTCCTTGTTTAAAATACTCTGTTCTTTGCAAATACCTGCACTGCAGAGCTTCCCTAATTTTAGGTGCATTCAAGCATGTAAACTATTTGTTAAATTAAATACTTCTGGGCCTTACGTCAGAAGTTCTGATTACGTTCTTCAGAGCTGGAGGCTGGGAATCTGCGTTTTTAAAATAAACATCCCAGATGTGTCTGTAGCATGCAGTCCTCAGACATTTGAAAAGCACTGGCCCATACCCTATTGCATGGAAAGCATGACCGTCCCTGCTTTTCCTGTCTCTCCAGCCCCACCTCTCGCCCCTAACCCAGCATACTGAAATTCAGCCCTTTTCCTGGCTGGCCATGCTGAATCACCCCTTTCAATTTCAATGGTCATTTTGTCAGTGATGCCATTTACTCCTTATTTGCTTAAATTTCCTTCATTTGAGACTCAATGAAGTCTCAAGAACCAACTGCTCTGATGAATTTCTTACACTATATGTATCTATATTCCAGTGCCTTTGACATATTAATTGATTTTTATGCTTACTTGTCTAGCTCACCTGTTAGATTCTGAGTTTCTGGAGAACAGGAACTCTATGTTCTATATCTGTGTGTATCTATATTTTAGAGCAGATACTAAAATTCTAGAATGAGTACACTAATACTTTTTTATTCGATATAAGAAGTAGGCTTGGGATAATAATATCTGCATTTTACAGATAATTAAACCGTGATTCTTAGATAAAAAATGGCTTAGTCAAGGTCCCCGTTTTGCAGAAAACAATCAAGGATCTTAGATTTTTTTGACTTTTTGTGCTTTTTTTCTGTTACACATGTTGCCTTGCTAATATGACAAGGGTTATTCCCTGTGCTCAAGTAAACCTTGAATCCTGGAAGTATCCCATGGGAATTTCCAATTTGGGTGTCTTCATTCAGTCTGTTGACTATTTAATGTTGCAAATCAGCGCAGTCACTGCTCACAAGATTGGCCTCTACTGTTTGAATTTCTGGCCTTCGACAACTTCGGACTGCCATAGTCTTAATTTTCTTTCAAGAATCCAAATTATACCTATTCTGTCTGCTTTGACCTAATGAATCGAGTTGGCATTATTATTATGATTGTTACTTGAGAACTATTCAAGAGAAGGTCAGCTCTTTTCAGTGACTGTATAAAGAAGGTACTGCCATCTTTGCTTCCCTGTACTTATCACATGGTCCCTGCATGTGACAACTCATTTCCAAGTGCCCAGCTGAGATTGAGCAGCTGAAATCTGACAAAGGTTATGGATAAATCAGAGAAACTCCTGAAATAGTAGGCTGGGTTTAATATAATTATGTGGAAAAAGAATAAATGCTAATTCTTAATTATTTTTGTCAGGTGAAGGAAAGGATTATGTGCTAGAAGACACATGAACTTACAGAGCTGTCAGTATATAGGTATTTAATGCTCATTTCATTTTGATTTTTATTAAGTTTTATTTCTGTCCATAACAAGTAGGAAATTTGTATTTTTAGTTTCATCCCACCTTGTGCTTGGTACTTACTCATGGAAATGAAACAGGTAATGACAAAATTTCATTTCCACCTTTTACCTTTGATTGATGGTACAGTAATGATTAAGCAGAGAAATGCTCCAAAGGCAGGTTGAGATAGAAATGCATAAGGAGTCACTGGTAACTATCAACTAGATAATCAACCTCAGAAAACTGAATGTCTTTATGTGTTTCTTACAGAAATGAAACAGCATAGCAACCTACAGACCAGAAACTGACATTTTAATTTAATGACTTGCGTGTTACCTTGATAAGTGCATGCTTAATATAAATAATACCTACTAGTAACATTTGTATTCACTTTAAACACTTAACCAATTAGTATTTAACGAATTATTCCTTGCATGGTAAAAAATAAGTTGGTCTCTTTTTTAAAACAATTCAATTTTTTTTATTGATTTTGTTTACATAAGGAATCAATGACTACAGTAGTTGCCACTTTAAGTGGCCATAGAAAAACAAAATATATAGTTATTTTACGTGGTTATATTACAGTTTTATAAAATTAACTACCACATGCCCATGTTTTATTATAAAGTATTTTGTTGACCACATGTAAGCTGCCAAATACTTGAAGGTGTTTGAATATACACCCGTATTAGCAGGATATAAAGGAGAAAACAGGCTAACATTGCTTATAAATCTTTTAAGCTTTATTATCCCTGTTAACATTATTTTTTTCAATTGCTATATTATACAGTTTTTGATATTAAGAAATGTTTAAAGTTAAACAGTAGCATCTTTCCCTGTCTTGATTTTTAAGTATGCTAAGAAACCATGTTTGTTTCTTATCAACCCTTAAATTTTGAATCAAACCTTTTTTGAAAAGCTACTGAATACAATTTCATTATAAATAGTGTTTTGTATAAACTCTGTGTGCAGATTCAAAATCTGGCAAGATGAGGACAGACCACTATTCTGACAATGGAGAAAGGAAGATATTGGCACCTTAATGCGGAAGAAAAAACAAAACTCAGTATATGGTATAGAAAATGAGCTAAAACTTAAAAAATAGGGGTAAAACATATTACAAAGTGGGAAAATATTAGTGACCCAAGTTTAATTTAAAATCCAAAGTTTGAAAGTCTTCTGTGATGATAGACATCTGAAATAGTGATTGGGAGGAAATTAATAAACAAGATCAAGTGATTTGGAAATAGAATCCATGTGACCTGTGAATTATTTCTTGTCCTTCCTTTTTGGCCACATTGTTGGGTTTGGTTTACTGGATCATCCCATTCCATGCTGGCAGAAAACAACATCGCTAGGTTATTTCCAATACATGGCCCCGGGTTACTAACAGAAAAAAAGAGTAAGAGCGCTGATATTTTAAGACAGAGTTAAAGCTCTTGGGCCCAATTTGTTCCTGAAGTCACTCTGAGAACATTGCTCTGTGTTTTGCTGGAACAGAATCAGGACCTTTTGCATTGATGTGACGAGGCAATGACGAACGTCAGGCTAAGAATGGGAATCTGTCCCCATGGGTTTCCTCTCACCCCACCTCGTTTCCTCTCTCTTCCATTTTCTTGTACATATTTTCACACACATCGCATTCTAAGCTAACCTAAGTCCTTCTGCAGAGGGGATTAAAGAATTAGGTCAGAATGCACAAAGTTAGAGGTTCTTACAATTTACAAAAGCTCTTGTGCCTGGGACAGAAAAGTACCAGGTCAAGGACTTTTTTCCTATTAGTTATTTACAAAAATAGTATGACAGTTAGTAATAAGCTTTACAAGTAACTGTTAAATCGACTCACTTGTGTGATCTTAAAAAATAGTATTTGAACTATCATGTTATACATATGCCAGAGACCACTTTAATACAGGGTGGGTGAGAGGATGCTTATTCCTCTGTCATGTGGATCCTGCACCAGGCGACTCACATTCTGTCCATTATGGGGTTACTGGCATCTCTCCATCCTAAAGGTATGAACAGTGGGGCCTGCCCTTCATTTAATCATCTACATGTAATGTACTGTAGTTAAGTATTTACAGATGACAAAACTAGACAAATAATATTTAAATGACAACAGTGAAGGAGAAGAATGTATTACTTATCCTGAAAAGGTTATAGGTAGTATTTTCTTTGCAGGGTATGTGAGGGGAGATTTAAAAGCAGTGTTTTGGGCTATCATTCCAGACCTTTTCTCTCTCCCTTGGATCTTATCTGAATGTAACAAGTTAAGGGACTTTCAAAAGTCTTGATCTCGTTTTCTGATACTCCCTCCTAATCATTTAAATGTTTCTAATGTCGGAAAAAAAAAAAAAAACACCAGCTAACTGCTTTCACATTTTCTATCCAATTACATAGTAGTCCAGCTAATGGTCTGACATATTAGTAAAAACTCTTTTGAAGGATTTCTTAAATTGAGTAATTTGAACTTCATTTTAAAATTCTTTCACAGTGACACATTTTTTCTTTGTATAAGATTCACATTAAACAAAATAGACCTCTTTCATAGGAATACTGAGAGCTCATTTTAAACATAAGTGGTGTATGAATATACTAGAAGTTAGTAAGAGCTACACAGAAGTGCTGACTGTAGAAAATCAAGTGCTTTCACAATGAAGCTTTCTTAATTCTCGCTGCTTTTCATGCTTTTCATGAAAAGTCACGTGTAACTACAAGTGTTAAGAAAATAATCACTCTTACATTGTTTTGTGCAAACACACTTGTTTTGGCAAATGCCTCACTGTTTTAATGACTTCTGTCCAAAATAAAGAAAATGGAATTAAGTGAATACTCCTCCTTTCAAGATGAGCTGTATTTATTACTGGAACGGAAGTTGTCGTATCCGTGATCGTTAGCTTTGAACTTTAAGCATGATTGCTTTTCCTCCAGGGACTGTTTTTCTTCAAATGACTGGCACCAGCAGCATAAGCATGACTGTACAAAACGAAGAAACTCATGATACATTTCCATCAGTTACACTGTCACCACTCTTTCTATGCTCTAAAGTTCTGACTTTCTGGGCATGATCTGGAAGTCTTGGGCCACCTTCTTTCCATACTCTTATTTTTTCCCCATAAAAAAATCACATAAATAGTATATAACCATGTAAAGGTAGAAAATACAGAGAAGAAAAATGTACATAATTAAAACTCCTCACCAGGAGAAAGGCTCTCTTAATTCTTACTATTTTACTCTTGATTACTTGATAGCCAATAAATATATAATTCAAGACTTTTTCCTCTGCAGATAGACATATTATCACATACACACATACGGTGTATGTTTATCTGTAGAGGTATGGATACAATTTATCTTAATAAGCACGTATACGTTCTACGTCACTTGACAGTGTCATAAACATCTTTGTGTGTCAGTGAATGAATATTACATGGCCATATTTTTCAGCCACATTCTCATGTGCCTTACCAATACTGTTAGACAATAAGTGCCTGTTTTATTTATCAGTTTTTTTCCTTGGATTTTTTAAAATTCAAAACTTTGTTTCTTTTCTTTGTTTTCTGAGAATCTGTATGTGAGAAATCAGGAGTCATTCCTTTCCATTCTGTAAAATGATGGCATTGATCTTGATGAAAGTTCTTTTTCAGTTTTGACACCTGAGTTTATGAGTGAGTAAAGAATTTCATAGACTACCTTAGATTTCACAGGGAAAGTAAGTTCTTGATATTCCAGTACTGCATAACCAGGGATAAATGAATTATTCCCATGTAAAGTGAGGGGATATTTTATTTCATGTTGGATTGTTGGAGAGAGTGAATGAGTGGAGGGCTGTTCAGATTGCATGGAGACCGTATTCCACATCAAGTAGTACTTTCGCTGATAGACAAAGAAAGTGGAAAAAAGGAGGTAGAGCCCAAACAATTTCTTCATTTGACTATTTCCATATAATCCACATTGCACTACCCATCCAAAATCTATGCAAAATAGGAACAGTGTCCTTAATTCATGTTTAACTTTTCTTTTACTTAGTAATATTTGTCAAACATAAATATCTATAATTTCTTTTACTTAGCAATGTTTGTCAAACATAAATATCTATAATTCGATAATTTCCCGAGTGATTCAATGAGTATAGCATACTCACTGAGGCAGTAGGGAGAAGTTGACTAGGATTTGTTGACAGAAATCAAGTAAAGTGATTTATGAACAACGCTCATGTTTTAAAAATTATCCACAATGTAAGGCAAAGGAAAACTTACTGGAGCACTCTGGATAGAAATAATAATAATTCAGAAAGGTTATATTTGATGGCAGATTAAAAGAACTTTTTACTTTTAAATGCCCTCTTACCTTAAAACAGTTTTTGAATCTTTTGCTCACCAAATACAGCGCTATTGGATTAATGCAGGAATTCAGGGAGGCCATGTTGATGCCAATATAGTCCAAGACCAACAAAAAGCTGAAAAAAATTACCCGAAGTAAGTCTGTGGAAAAACATGCTGCCCTGAGCATGTATTGTTTGCACCCTTTTGCGTTTCTGTGAAGAAAAAGATTACCCGTGTACTGTGGTATTTTCCTTCTATCACTGGACTTGTTGGTAATTACCTGCCTCTGCTTATCTCTCTTGTTCTCTGTCACTGTCATTACACTCCCTCCTCCCCCCATGCTCAGTTAATTCTCTTTTAAAATAAAGTCTCTTTTGGAGCTGCTGAAACAGGCTGTAAAAGAAAGGATTTACAAAGTAGAAAGGAGAATCACACTTGATATTTTGAATCATGCCACTTATCCATCATTTGGACAACTTAGCTCTCCATTCCCAGTGTTTTCTTAACTCCCGTTTACTCCTCCCTCCAAAGTAGGAGTGAAGATAAATGGGAATCTTGATTGCTCCCTAATGGTTAGAAAATGGTGTTCCCTGTTTTCTGCCTATGAAAGGGACAAAGATGGAAACTTCTGCATGTTATTTATTTACAAAATATTTCAATTTTCCCTTTCTTACCTCAAAAATTCACATCTATTGGGGTCATTCTGATCATAAAGAGTGAGCTTCAGAATCCTGCTGAGATGAAGGGGAAGCCAACACAAGGCAAAGACAAGGACAAGGCAAAATACAGTTTTGGCCACTTCCCGTCTCTGAAATAAAACCATAGTCAGATCCTGCAAAAATGGATGATAATCACAGCATTCTCTCTTCCCAAACGGAGTATCTAATACTATTTATACAAAAGTCTTAATATTTGTAAAAATTCAGAATACTGGACTTTAAGCTCAATAGTTAATGTAATTAGAACTGAAATGACTAGAGATCTCCTTCTAGGCCCTTTAAGATTAGATAGAGATAATCTCTACCTCTAGATAAAGAATACTAAAAATATTCTTTGTTCAAAATAATCAGAAGCAAGAAAAGGGAAGTATGTTCTGGTATATAATTTGAGTTTGTTATATTTTTCATATTCATAATCATAACTATGAGTCAGCGAATATTTCTATTTTCTTACCTGCTTTAAATGATCATTTAAGGCAATCTGCATGCCACTTTTCTTTCTCAACATTTCACATGTCATCAGGGTATAAAAAAATGCAGTGATGGCCAATGGCAAGCAGAAATAGAAACTAAACAGCCACCAGTCTTTAGCTGTTTTGTAAAACTTTGGGGAAGAGAACATTTTATGATTAATATTCCTCTGTAAGAAAATATTACATACCAAATATTAAAGTAAAAAAATCATCAAGGAATAAATTATCTTTTAAATTATACCCACTTTAAAAATACAGAATCTTTCAGGTCTTATCATCTGAACAAATAATAATATACAGGAAATGAAACAAAATTTTCTTAAGATGAATTTCAATTCTTCAAGGCAGTGTGCTATAATTTTGCATAAAAATTTAAGCATTTTAGCAAAATTAAAAATATTTGGTAAGTCAATGCTTTATCTTCAAGTTATCACTAAGGTATTTTTTATATGAAATTCCACCTCTAAATATGTGAAGATATCCTAGTGTTTAACAAGTTTATTTCATGGGGAAAACAGATGTAAAAAAGGCCTGTGTTAATCATTCAGCTCATTAATGTAGAAATCTATACCAATTAAAAAAATCAAAGTTGCTTATGGCTTATACCTTTTCTCTTACTCTTTCTCTGCCTTTAGAAAATTTTTGCCCCAGATACAGCTGTGTCAGAAATGAATTGTGTAGCCTATATAATACTTCTTCCCTTTTTAACTAATAAGGCGCAAGGAAATAGCAATCTCATTCTTAATTTCACATTAATGTTCCTTTTTATACTTTAGATAACATTGTATATACAACTCATGAATTTTTATACAGGTTTCTTATATATAAAATAGAAGATAATCATTGGTGACCTTTTGCCTTAACTTATTATATTGGTAAGATCTTTTCACACTGATAATCTCTTCTAAAGACCATTCTCTTCTAAAGACCATCACCATTCTTTTTCTATTTCCTGATTAAACATTCTTTAATAATAAAAGGTCAAGAAGAAAGGTCCTTTGCAATGCATGGCAGCTTTCCCTTTAGAATGAAGGCAGGCTTGCCATTCAGAATCCATCTGTACCAGCGTGACCTCTACCTGATCATTCCCTGAACCATTCACACTCTCTGATTAGTAATGTCTTATGCAGAATATGTAGTAGTTCTCAGTCCTGATGGGGATTGAGTGGAAAGCTATAAATTCAGATCAGTTCCATTGCTATGAACCTGGTTTGACTGTATCCCTGAGAGCTAGAGGATTCTTAGAAAAGTAGTGACCCAGGTTCTTGCAGCTTGGGCAATTAGCTCACCATTAACCCCACAATACAGAGAGGACTATCAATTTATGCCAAGGACAGTCATAAATCAATACTTTCCCAAGACAGAGTGATCATAGGACAATAGCTAAATATTTATAAGGCAAGAGCAGACAGAAAAAAATCAAGTAAAATTTACCTGCATGAAGGCTGTTTTCTGAGTAGGATGAAGCAAGCAGATTCGCAAATAATTTCCTTTGTAGTCAATGGTAATCAAATCAAAACCCATTGCTTCAGGGACAGCCAGAACCACTGAGACCACCCAAATTAAGACAATTTCTACTGCTGTCCATTTTGGAACCCCAATACCTTTAATTCGGCTCCAAGAAGCAACGGCTCGATATCTGAAGAGCAAAATAGAGATGTTTGTCAAGCTGGCAGAACCTGGAGTTATTGAATTACATAGTTTATTATCTAAGTAGCATGGCAATTAGTAGTCTGCAGTTCAGGATATACCTGGCTTAAATATAAGCTCTTACCTGTCAATGCTTAGGGCACATAGACTCAGCACAGTGATTCCCACAGAGGCCTTCTGTATGAAAGGCACAAGCTTACACATCTCAGCTCCAAAGGGCCAGTCCTCTGCAAGCAGCTGCATGGAAGAGACAAGAATCTCTGTTAGGGAGATTTTCACAAGGTGCCTCTAAGCAACATTACTTAGTGGAGAGTAATTGGCATGCAGCATAAGATAACAAATTACAGTTCTTATTCTTTACCTCATGGACTATTCCTTTGCAAAGCACTGGTGTTCAGTGTATGGAATAGAAGCATGTATGGGAATAATGAAATGCAGCCAGTTCATGAGAACTTGTTATGCATATGCAATAGCTTGGGGTCAGCATCTCCACAGCAGGGCCAACTGGGGCCAGTTGCGTAAGTTCCCCTTACAAATTTGAACCTGCAGAATTAAAAATCTCTCTTATATTGTCATGGAGTCTCAAATGCTCCGGTCATAGCCAATCAAAACATAGGTTAATTAAAAATAGGTGATGAATCATGTTCCTGAGCTGGGGGGACTAGACTACTATGGAGAACAGTGTGTGTTCCATATGCTTACTCTTCACTGTACTCGACTTAATTGACTGTCTAGCAACTCGGCCAGAAACGGCATGCTACTCTTTAACATACCAGGCATGCTTCTGCCCAGGCTTCATTCTTGGTCTTTCCTTACCCTAGAAGGATGTCTCCTCACAGGTACACTTTGCTAACTCCCTTATATCCCTCAGTTCCTGGTCAAGTCTTAGCCTTTTAACATGACCTACCGTGACCTTACAGTTAGCATAGAAACTGGCTAGGCCTCCAATCTCCCTTACCTGACTCCACTTCCCTTTTTATCTGTAGAATTTATCAATTTCTGTTGCATGTATTATAGCACTTATTTTGTTTTGCTGTCTGGCACTCCTAGAGTACAAGATAGTATGAGCTCAGCAACTGCCTAATTCTGACACAAAGCTGAAGCTTAATAAATATTTAAGCCCCTAGACTATGTAGCAGCTAGTTACACAATGAGGATAAAGATGTAGTTCTTGCTATTATACATGTATTTCTCTTTGACTTCAGACTATGCAACTATCTATTTTTTAACTCGATTATTTTCTTTCTTAGGACAGTTGGGTGTGCCCAACGTGGATAAATGAATCACTTTAAATTAGCATCTGGATCAAATGTTCATGAGGTTTAGAAAATAAAGAGCAGTATTTCAATCCATCTTTTTAAAAATTAAAAAAAAAACAACCAAAATCGAAAACTATTTAGAAACACAATTGAGTCTTTGCGTCCTTTCCATGATGAGGGTATTATGTGCGGTTTGTCAAGTGGGGCTATTGTTCTAAAACTAGAGTGGCACCAGAGACTGAAATGGGTATCTCAGTAAGAATGTGACTTGGAGCTCTAACAGTGGAGCAATTTTATCTCTAAGTTAAACTTGAACAATTACTCTGTCATTAGAACAAATGTTGGTAAACTTACCACATCTGTGCTTCATCCAGAGCCCTGAAAGCCTATTGGGTCAAGCAGTTAACACAGAGGACTAGAGGGGGCCAAGTGTAAGAAACTCAGTGGTTTCAGAAAGGTAATAGAGAATGGTGGGGTCTGGGGTAAATCCCTGTCTAAAAAGAGTGGCTGCTAATAAACAGGACATGATTTTGGCCAAGAGTGGTGATGTTTATGAAAGACACAATTCATAAAAGTTGTCACCTAATTCATACTTAAAAAAAAAAACTGTCATGTAATACTATGTTCTCATATTAAGAGGCTATGAAGATATCTGGGGTGTTTTCTTGATTGGTTTCTTAGGAATGATTCTGAAGAGGTACCGTTTGTAAAAGACCCTGAATAAAAGAGAGAGTAAGCCATGAAAAGAACATTCTAGGCAGTGGAAAGAGCAAGTATAGAGTTCCTGAGGTCAAGAGAAGTCTGGTATGCTAAAGGGACAGCCAGAGCACTAGCAAAGTTGGAACACAGTGACCAGAGCAAGGGTCTCGGATATGAAATAGTAGGAGTTGAAATGATATTTTGAGGATTTCAGGGATAGCACGAACTTAAGTTTTTAAAAAGATGACTCTGGCAGCTCAATGAGAATAGAATATGGGGGGAGAAAAGCAGCTTTGTTTAGAGTTCATGGTGGGCTGGACCCTGTCATGCCCCAAAGATGTGGAGAATGGGTTATTGACTGTGTAGACTTTGAAGGCAAAGTGAGCAGAATTTGTTGTTGGGTTGGGAGCTCCAAGAGGTTTTTTATGTGAATGGTGGAGTCACTCACTGACTCAGGAAGATTCAGGGTACCATAGGTCTGAACTGGCTATGGACTCAAGCTGCCCTAAAACAACTGCCAGTTTCACTTGGAAACATACGTATAAAAGTGCCCCAGTCAGTTACAAGGACTGTGCCAGACTCAGCTTAGTGTAAATTATCCAGGCAATCTGCCAGTCAGAATGTTCTGATTGTCCTCAGATATCTTAGCGGGCAAAAAGAAAGCAAACCTGAGGCTTACATTGCACTGTTGCAGGCACTTTATGCCTAATATATCATTGAATTTTCAAAGCAATCCTGCATGGCAGTACTGTCAGTGTCCCCGTTTTATAGATAAGAGAGCTAAGGACCTTAGAAGTTTACTAACTTTCTATGTCGGTTTCAAATATGTCCACAAGTTCTTTAATACTCCTCCCTTCAAAAGGTAAAGTTCATTTCACTCCCCTTGAATGTAGGTTGGACTTATCAACTTGCTTTGAAGGAATAGAATGTGGTAAGAGTGATGTGTGACCTCTGAGGCTAGTTCATAAAAGGCATCATGGCTTCCTCTGTGCTCGCGCTTGGATGCCTCATCCTGGGGAGGACAGTGGCCATGTCATGAGGACTCGTACTAAAAGCCTTTCTATACAGAGGCCCACTGGTGAGGAATTGAATTCCCCTGAAAACCATCAGCAATAATTTGCTAGGTGCGAGAGGATCCTCCAGCTTTAGGTAAACCTTCAGATAACAGCAGCACCCATAATATCTTGATTGCACCCTCATAAGAGACCCTGAGCCAGAGCCACCCAGCTAAGCAACCTCTGAATTCCTAACCCACAGACATAGTGTAAGATAATAAATGTTTACTCTTTAAGCCATGATGTTCTGGGATAATTTGACACTCATCATTAAACAACTAATATGTCCCTGATCACTCACTTAAGTAACAGACCCACATTTGAACTGTGATTTTAGAGTCTGTAGTCTTTGGGAGAGACTAACCTTACAAAAAATAATGGGGCCTCCCTGGTGGCACAGGGGTTAAGTCTCAGCACTATGAAGCTATTGGCAGCCACTGCAGTGAGAGATCACCAGTCAGGGAGCTGACCCACATAGCGCGGCAGACCTCTCCTGTCTCACCCGCTGCTCCCTTCAGCAGTGTATTTCAGTGGATCTGCCTGTTCTGCTCCCCACTCTGTCTCTGGTGAATCCTCTCATCTCCCCACAGCTCTGGCCTATACCCCAGTGCTGACTGTATGCATTAATAAATATGTTTTAACCCCCCCAAAACAAAAATGAATGTTTAAAATTAAATCAAATATTAGTACTTTAAAAATCAGAGATTTTAATTTAATTTTACATACAGAATAAAATTTTCTTATCAGTTAGCTTTTTATTCACACAATGTCCAAATATTAGGATTTTTCAAATATTTTATTGTCTCAAACTGTTTCCAAATATGCAAATAATAGTTTCACATAGGAATGACCATCATCTGCGTCAAGAGTGTTTAGGCGTCGAAGGGAAAGAAATCTAGCCAGTGAAAATGAGCTCTGCTCTGAACCCAGGCCCTCTTTGGAGGTTACTGTTGTCTTTGGCTCAGCCTAGAAATTGGGTTATTGCTCTTCATACCACTGTGAGGCCTGCAGCCTGAACTCTGACCCCCATTATCACAGTGGACAGGGGAAACACAAACTGAATCTGTACCAGTTCTCTTCAAGTTCCACACGAGATAGTCGGAAACCTAATCATAACTGAGAGATTACATTTTTTTTTAAATTTACCCTTCCTAAAGGAAAGGGACTGAAAAATAAGGAGCATTATAACCTTCATCAGCTGTCAGTATTTCAGGGTTCCCCTTCAGACCTGGGTGCCACTGGCCCAGAGAGGCCACAGAAGATGGGGGACAGAGTGCCAGTGTCACTCGTGTTATTCTGTAGTGAGGTTAATGACTCTGGCAGCAACCTCTGCCTCTGTGACCAGAAGACTGTGAGGACCAACCATGCCCGCAGCAGAGAGCACCTCTGCTGTCCTCACAGCTGCCAGCAGGAAGGTCTGAGCATCTGAATGCTTGGAGCTATTTAGAATACTTGTAGGTTGTCTAACATGCAAAGACTTCTTATTTAATGGTAAACAGAGCCCAGGGTGGGGAAAACACTAAGACATTAAAAAAAAAAAATCTCAGCAAGTGTGCCATCGTTAAAATTTGTTGGGAGAATATTCTTATAGGTTTTTATGATTCCTGAAAAGTACATATTTCACCATTTGTTTACAAAAATGACATGAACACCTATAGTTTGAAATTCAGCCATACATCTTTCTTCTCTGTAGAGAAAATTGAGTTTATTGCAAGAACATCACCTTTAACTTTCAGCTTAGCAGTATCATTCCTTATTTGCTATTTTTAGTTCTTTTTCGATGGATTTTACCCCATGAAATTAGATTACTGAAGAATGGGCCTGAATGTTGAAGACAAATCAGGCATGTAATCAGGAAGTCTCTCTGATTGCGAAAGGGATGCTTGACTTTGATATAGTTTTTAGGTCCTTGTCACATGAATTAAATTTTTAGGTCCTGTTAAAATTAAGTTTGACTATACATGGCTGGTCATTTATTACATGTGAGCCAGTTAGCAAAACTCCCGTACCTGACACTGGTTTTCACCTTGCGTGGTTCATCCCAAGAGGAACTTTGGTTAGTGTTAGAGGGCCTGGGAGCTCTGTGGTATTGATTTGGCAAAGTATAGCCTGTGCTTTCAGGGAGCTCCCCCCAGGCTTAGACTGCCTCCTTGGCATTTTTTTTTTTTGTATAAATAAACACAAACAAATAAATAGTAGATTGAAAGTAGATGTGACTGTACTAATTATATGCTTTCTACTCAAAAATGGCCATGATTACATAGCTTTATGGGAACAGTTGGGGAAAGAATAGAATCCAAGTAAATTAATTAATTCTAAAATTATTTTCCTTTTTGAAATTTTTTAAAGGGTAAATAGTATCAACAGAAAATAAATTTTCTGTTTCTTAAAGGGTATTGTTCAGTGAGTCCTACAAAAATCTTTGCAACTGGGGTATTTACATTTTTTATTTCTCTTTTTAATTAAAAATTACATTCTTGAGAATTTAAATGGAGAAAATCCTGCTAATAGGTACTGCTGGTAATGCCTGAGGAATCAAGCCCCATAAAGTCAGGAAATCCCAGAGTTAACCGTCTTGCACTAACAAACGTTCAGTCAGCTCATTAACTATATATGCCATTTTCTTTTTTCTAATTAAAAATATACACTGAACTTTAACTGATTCAGAATATTCTACATTTTAATGCTTAACACAGTGGCTAGCACCTACTGGTCACTCATCAAATGCTTGCTGAATAACAAAGAATGAATGGATGAAGAGATGAATTTGATAGTAAAAGCTGAAATCAAATTTGATAGTAAAGCTGAAATCACATGATAAAACTTGTCATGAATGCTCAGTTCTTCTATTTAAAATAAAATTTTTAGGGAATTGAGATGATTGTGCATTCCCCCCCCCCCCCGCCATTATGTAGTCCTTGTTGTTATTTCTAGATGACCAGGTCTTATTGACATTTGTCTAGGGACTTGGGGATTGAGACTTGAGGCTTGACAGTTTTCCCATTGGAGTTTTGCCTTCCATGCAGGCGGGAATAAGTGAAAAGCAGAAATTCCTCTCCCACCCTCTCCTACTCAGGCTTGTCAAGGGTATGACTGATAGAAAGCAGAAACTGCTGTTTCTCACTCTCTAATGGGCCTGTATGAGGAAGCTTAGTTGTAAATTTGGGAGAGATGGATGCAGTTAGCATCAGACTGCTGCTGTTGGAGATGGTGGTTAGAGAGGGTGTGTAAGCAACATATTACTGAGGACAAATAAGTTTACTTTGACAGATTGCAGTCTGTTCCATCTCATGCTAGACCGTGACCCTTTCTTTCAAATGACTATTATAGAAACATTTTTTACAGTGAGAGTCAAAGGAGGGAAATACTGGAGTGGTTGTGTTTCACAAATTGGGAAAGGGTGTATTCTTCTGTTTTTATCTTGGCTTCTTGTAACAGATAAGAATTTTTTCGAGTTAGGAACTAGGGTTTTAATAAGATAGAGCACTCTCATTCAAGGATTTTCTTATCAACACTCCCTCTCTTTTTTTATTCATGCATTCTGAGAAAATTTTAGGTAAGCTGCTGGTCAAGTGCATAGAAAATATTTTCCTGACATACATTGTACATATGCCCTTGGAGACAAATATTGATTATAAGTTCCACCGTGCATCCATTAAAGGGCACTTAAAGATTAGGTCATGTGGGTTCAAAATATGTGGGCGAGTAATAATGTCGATTTATCCCTCAGGTGTACCATTTAAATACTGCAATGTGAAAAGTACCCCCTGGAGTTGTGGGGACTCTATCCCTAGGGAGCTGTTGTGTGCACCCATGAAATAGAGAGCATCTCATTACTCTGGAAAGAATCCTATGACTTGCTGAAATAGAATGATATTTCCATGATGAAGATGAATTAAGATTCATGCTACAAAGTCTCTAAGAGAAGCAAAGAGATGATAAAATGATTAAAAAATAAATATTTCTTAGGAAAAATTTAATTTCACTGCAAATATATTTCCCTACCACTTTTACAATGAAATTTATTTCTAACAGATCAATGAATAAATGGATTGCTACTCTCCTGTAGTCTGAACTTAGAAATATATCTACAGTTTGTGCTTCAAATCTTTTGTTGACTTTTGTTGACACATTTTATATTCTGAAGAGATCCAATTAGAGGAATTAAGAAAAACTATTTATAAATCTAGCCAATTTATTAGATTTACTTATCTGAACTGGATCAGCTTGACCCAGAGAAAGTGAAGAATTATAACCTGATGACCTGATGGTTCAGAGTGAGACTTTCAAGCTTAATGAATTCAGCAAATCTTATTAATTTCATGTCCCACTTAAATCCACTTCTATCTATAGACTTTCTTACAGGACACTGGTAAGCTACTAACGGAAAATATTTGACTATTGTGGAATCCAAAAGCCCTTTAAAATATTGTAAATGCTGAGTGACGTGGAAGAGGATGTGTACAATATAAAAAGAGAGAGAATAGTTGTCTTCCTTCTGGAAACTACAATGGAACAAAAGAGAGTAGTAGTGAGGGAACACAATTCAGATGGCATGACGGGGCTCTGAATCTCAGGGACAGGGAATCACTTGAGAAATGCTTCAGTCTACATTGCCAATACATCACTAACTCAAAAGTGATTCTTCCCCCCTGCCACTCTCTCTCACTCTCTCTATCCCCCTCTACCCCTCCCAACCCGCTACTACCACATTTTGGCCACTTTCTTATTTCTTTACATTTTTTACCAGATGGTCTATAGGGAAAGAATAATAATGAATCTCTAAAATAAAATCATGGGGGGGCGGTTAAAATTACAGAAGTTGTTGGCTAAGGTGCACCCATCTACCATACTCAGTTATCTCCCAAACATAACCAACCTCTTCTTAACTTTGCTAAGTTCTGAGAGAGAGAATGTTTCACATCATAAATTACATCTTGAATCTTATTTCAGCTCAATATTTATCTGTCAACACCCTTTAAAGCACTTACTCATTTATTAGCATTTGGCATGTTTCTCTGAAAATAATCAGCGATAGCATTTAGCCACACAGAGATAACCTTATATGGTTTTCTTTGTGAAGTGAAGAACATGGCTCCTTTGCCTTGAAACTACAGGGTCTTGGTTATGTCATCCTCTTGTGCGGCTATGGAAATATCTTTAATCTTGAACAACTCATTTAAAGTGAACAAAGAAAAAATGAAAAGCCTTTGATAGATAAGTTTTGCTATATTGAAAGGAGCCTTGCCTGGACATTGTAAGAGGCATAGCTTTTTGTGGAGTGACTGTGGCAGATCAAAGGTAAATATAGGAGTACTACAGAGCTAACCCAGAGAACATCTCATTGCCCACAGCAAGCATTTCCCAATAGCTTTGTCACAGGAATCCTTGACCCAGCATGTGAAACAATAAATTGGGAATATGAGTGCTGAGGTTCTGGGTTATTTGAATTATGCTGTTGACTTGTTAATAGTCACCAATATCTTCATACAGAAAAGGGCAGGCAGACTTTTCTCCTTCTTTCTCAATTGGATGGTTATAAAAGTATGAGGAGAAAAAGCCCACTGCCCCTATGTGTTATGGTAACAGCTTTGTCAAGAATCATTTGTCTGGTAATGACTAGCATAAGAAATATGTTAGGTGTTAATTTTGTTAAGTGATTCAAGATCATTTAGAGCTACTAATATATCCTTTAATTTTTTTTTTAAAGCCAATACTTTGAATTTGCTTAAGTGGTGCTCAAAATTTTTTTTTTCTTTAGTGGATCTCAAAGGTATCCAAGTTCTGTTTTTTTTGGTTCACAATGCTTCTGCTACTAAAATAGCTCTAAATATTACTAAAATACTATTAAACTGGTAAGGGGAACAGTGTTAATACCTTGGGACAAATTAGATCCCCCTACCCTTTACTTCTTGCATGCACACACACACACACACACACACACACACACACTTCATCACTAAAACTCCAGATCTGTCCATTACTATGCCACAACCCCTTTTCCCCCGAATTTCAACCCCCTTCTCTTTTCCCATTTGAAACTAGTTAATTTTACACAACCTTGACAACCTTGTTAAGTGCTAAGAGCAGCCTAGCACGGTATCTAAACCTGGACAGAGAGAAGGGTGATTTTGTTCAGAAAGACAGTTTGATTGTGTCACAAGCAAAAAACATCTGACTGTCCAACAAGGTCACTTCACTCAAAATGTATTTGTAGGTGCAGTGAAGCAGTTCCCCACTTTGGCATGCTAGCATTTTAATGTTAGATGTACCCCACCTTAACTATTAAATGTTACGGATCAGCAATCCACAGCTATAAAGGTAGCCTTTTTGCCTCTAGCCTTTTGCCTGCAAAGTCTTTAAAGCAAAACCATCTAAAGGTACTCCAACAGGTTATCAGTTTAATCTTTAAAAGTCATTCCATCATCACTGGACATCTGATTACACTTAGATATTTATCAAAATAATGTCCATGTTGACATCTGTCTTACTATTTTATAGGTAGATTTGTTTTCAAATGCAATTTTCTTATCATAAAGAAGCTATATTAGATATTTAAGTATATTAACTCAGTTATCCATGTACCTGTGGCACAAAGAGAGTGGAACTGTTGAAGTCCAGGAATTATTTTAAAACTCATTATTTGCTCAAAAATCTTTCACTTCTCCCAAAATTCAACTGAGGCTTACTCAATGTCACTTCTAAACCAAACCAAGCCAAATCACCTAAGCAAGCAACTAACAACAACATAAGTATACCCAGTTCTTTTTTCCTTTTTACATAGCTTTGACTTTGGAGCCACTACACTTAGTAGTCAGACAGGCTCGCATAAGCAAAACATCTAGATTACCCCAATCATTTCAGTCTTAAGAGGTTTCTAACTGGGCTGACCATGTAGAATTTCCTTAAACAGACCTTTCACAAAGTTCTGTGCAGTCCAGCAAAAGTACATTTGCAAAGTTCTTTCACTTGTTTTCATTTCTAACAACACCTTGTACTTTAAAGTTTCTTAAGTCCTTTTTGATTAATTGAAATTTGTTAAATTGCAATGGTAAGAATTGATCTTTGGGACTCAACAGCTAACTGGGTCACTTCTGGCCGGACTGCAGCTGTGACTGCACTTAAGGGACCCATTTCAGCCTGTGCTTCTTTCAGGAAACCCTCAGAGTTGATAAAGACAGGTTGCCATGCAGGGTTTTAGAACTTCTGTTTACTCCTCATTTCTGGGGTGTTTCTGTGTCCAGGACCCTTATCCCAAATCCATCTAAAACCTCAGAAATCTCTAGAATTCCTGCAGATGACTGTTTGGATTAGGATTTCCAGAAATCCCTGAAGAAAAATTTAGAAGCATGCCCTGTGGTGACTTCTCTGGTCACAAAGGACAAAGCCTCCCCTACAACACTTTCTCAGTCCTGCATCTACCAGACCCTTCGCCCTTCCCCCTACTGAGCCCAGAACTAGCTTTAGGCAAACCTCCAAAGCACATTTATTTCCATTGCCCTACACTTCAGTTGAGTTTTTATACACTACAATTTATTGCTGATCTTGATGGGGAAGCAGTTTGACACACTTGCATAATCCTTTAAAATTTTCCACTGAAGATACTTGTTTTTAGCATCACAAAACCTCAGTGGGTAGGAATTAATAGACTTATGACAGAGTTAAGGAAACAGGCCCAGAGATCCTGGGATGTATCCGGAGTCCAAAGCGACCTGGAGTCAAATAGCGTGGGGTTTATGTCCTTCCCTAGCTTTCCACGCCTGTGTCTACTGATGCTGGTGGTCATCACAGTAATGCCAGCTTCTGACACCATGGCAGACAGTTAAATGCTCTTGGTGTTATCCACAAGATAATTGATGAATGGCAGCTTGCACTTGCAACCTGACAGATTGAGCTGACTCCTGCCTCTACCTCTCACTCGCTGTGAGACCTTGTGCATCCTCACACTTATCTGTAAAACGAAAAAAAGGTCTACTTAGGGGTTGCTGGATGGCGTAAAGAAGAGGAACACACCTGTTGCAAAGGCTTACTCACTGCAGGTCTTCAACAGAGTTGGTGCTAGTGTGTCATCCCCAGCAGGTGAGCTGTGGTGTCCTACCCACAGTCAGGGGCTTTCTTTCTTCCAGTGTATTTGTTTTCCAAAAAACCTACCCCGCCCCTTCCACTTCCACGGTCCTCCAGGCCAGTACTTCCCAAAGGTAGTTTGTATATGTGCTGTCTGGGCATTTTAAGATGAAAGATTTTAATTTAGTTAAGTTTGGGATGGGCTTGCATTTCTAGCAAGCTTTCAGTATAGCCCGCTGTGAACTGCACTTTTGAGTAGAGAGAAGGATCCATTTAGTTGAACTTAGGGACAAAATCCTTTAAGAGCAATGGTTTTCAAACTTTGCAGTTGAGCATAATCTCATGCAGGGCTAGCTAAAACACAGATTAATTACTGTGCTCCACCTTGGAGTTTGTGAATCAGCATGTCTGAGCTGGGGCCGTAAAATTTCATTTCTGCTCATTTCCCAAATGATGTGGATGCTGCTGGTGTGGGGATCACCCCTTTTCGGGGCTTAGTAGGGGCTACTGAGGACCCCAAGGGAATCTGATTGTAATCAGTACTGACTTAAAGGAGGGAGTGGATCTTCTTGAGTAAGCTCCTTCCAAAGTATCTCTGCTCCCACCCTCTCTAACCCGGCACCCTTCACATATTCTTGTCCTGTTACTGGACACCCTTTACCTTGTAGACATTGATGGGGATGTCAATCACGATGTGCAGCAGGTCTCCCAGAGCCAAGCTGGCTATCAAGATATTAGGGCCGTTTCGCATGCACTTGTTTTTGTAAATAATTCTCAGCAGTGTGGAGTTTCCAATGATGCCCAACACGAACACCAGGCAAGACACGACTGTGTTGATGTACTTGAAAGTCTCCTTGATCTCGATGGAACCTTCGCATGGGGGAGGGGAGAGGGTGCGTGGAGCGAGTCCCCCTCTCTTCCCTCCTTTCGGCATCTGGGGAGGTGCTGACGACTGAGGCAGGCTGCTGTTGGAGTTCCAAGGCCAGGAGATCTTAGTGGGGGGCGTCATTATCTCCTCGGTCCCCGAGAGTGGCGGAGTGGCTCCAGCCTGTGCGAATCGCTCTTCTCCCTGGACCCCCACCAAGCAGCAGGCAAGAATGAGCGCCACCAGGGCGCTTCGGCATGGGATTGGCAGCTGCTGCATGCTATTGCCTGCTCCGGTGGGCGTCAGGTGGCTTCTCGGTGGCTTTCAGAGTCTGGAGACCAGCGGGAAAGAAAGACAGGACACTTGGTTGAACTACTCCAGCCACGTTCCTGTGAACTGCTAGCGCAGAGCAGAGCACAGTGGCACCGCCGCAATCCCGGAGTAAAAGTAACTAATTTAGGCGCCAGTAGAGGAACTCTGGAGCACATGGGGGGAGGGGGGGCTATGCTGCCCCAGCTTTCCCCTTGTATTTTTCTTCCCTATGTCTCCCTAAGGGGTAAATGACTTGTGGTGAGACGGGACATTCTGGAAAGTGTGCCAAGGAGGGAAGGATGGGTGTCCCGGGCAATCTCTTAGCAACAGGGTGTGCCTGGAGGGGAGACACATGCGTTCTGGCTAAGGGCACACGGAGACTAGGAAATTAGGGTACCTAGAGGCCAAGGGTGGTCTCAAATCTCTGCTTTTTTGCACCTCAGAGAACCAGGATAACTGGCCTCTGAATGCCAGGACGACTCCTGGCGGCGAAAGCCGCTACTCTCCAGCAGTCGGTGCTCAGGTTCCCCGGCGCCCCCCAAGAAGTGCGCGGGCTGACTCAGAAAATCTCAGGCTTTTCAACTCTGGGGAGACTATCAGCATTTACTCAGAAGCCTCTGACTCCTCTGAGTGACTCCAACACTCACGCACTCTCCAACCTCCTTTACTCCAACCTCATTTTAATTCACTCTATATGTTTTATATTTTAAAACCAAACCAAACCAAACCAAACCAAACCCCAAGCTAGTCATCCAAGCTGAAGCCGCAAAACAAGGCTCAATAACTGATGTTAATTCAGTACCAAGCTAGAATGTTTACCTTGCAGATCAGAAGTAGCCGGCACAAAACGAGGAGCTGCACCCTCCTTCCCTAGACGCGCTGGGCTGGAAGCTCCACACAGCCTGCCGCGGAGCAGAGCGAGCACGCCTCCCGGGAGCTGCGGGCGGGTCTGGCTCTGACGAAATGCTGAGGGAATGCCAGACACTGTGGCTTCCACAGCTTGCTTGGGGTCTTTGCTGTCCCTAGACAAGTACTTTTATTCATTCGTCCCTCCCCCATCAATCACCGCCAGACTCCTCCCGCGCCTTCCGACTGCTGCAACCTTTCCCCTTGGGCGATGCCTGGACAGCATCAGCACGAGCTGCCCTCTGGAGAGTCGTCCTCAGCCAGAGAGGAGTCCCAAGGGGCTGTTTATTTGTCACAGTTCTAAGTTCTTCAAAGGACCCAGCCTAAACCAAGAAGTTTTCACACATTCATTGACAGGTTAGGCTCTAGACTAGAACTGGGTTGCTTCTCTGTATTACGTATAACTAATAGGTGTAATCTGAATTTATAATGGAAACTGTGACTTTTAATTGTTAAATATCCTGGAGTGCTATCAAAGACCCGGTTGGTTTGCGGATGCTGCTCTTTGTTCAGTTTCAGTTTTTTTTTTTTTGTTGTTGTTGTTGTTTTAACCTTAAGTTCCATGTTCATTTTTTAAAATAGATATTTTATTTATTTTTGTTACTCATATCTTTTACATTATTGTGTGTTCCCCATAAGTTACCCACCACCTGTTCACCCATGGAGCCATCACCATAGTCCTCCGTGCTCCCCTCTTCCCCCTACTTGAGCCCTCCCCCTCCCATCCTACGCTGCTGAATGTTGCTTTCTTATTTGGCTCCCCTATATTCCTGTTCTAAGTGAAACCATTCGATAATTTTCTCTTTCTTTCTGGCTTGTTTCACTGATCATGATCCCCTCTAGGTCCATCCATGTTGCTGCGAATTGCATGTGTTTGTCTTTTTTGAATGCTGAATAGTATTCCATTGTGTGTATGTACCACATCTTCTCGACTCAGTCATCTATTTTTGGGCATCTGGGTTGTTTCCATACCTTAGCTATTGTAAACAGTGCTGCAATAAACATGCGGGTGCATGTATCCTTTCAGATTAGTGTTTTTGTGTCCTTTGGGTATATTCCCAGTAGTGGTATTGCCAGGTCATATGGAAGTTCCATTTCTAGAAGTTTGAGGAAACGCCATACAGCTTTCCATAGTGGTTGGATCAATTTGCATTCCCACCAGCAGTGTAGGAGTGTTCCTTTTTCTCCACATCCTCCAAGTTCATTTTGACCCCTTCATTGAAGAGCTGGATCTTGTCTTCTCAAGTTCTGTCATTGCTTTTGGAGAAAACAACTCCACCTTCATTTTTTTGTAGCAGCACTAAAACTCAATGTCTTGTCAGGTCATTTTAGGGATTTTTATAATGTTAACAAACCTGATACCTATAAGTGGACATGAACACAATAAAAAAGTTGCCATTCAGATTCAGGATATTTATTTCCTAGGCAGAGCCATTAGGTAAGTTCTTCTTGTTTATTCTTGAACTTGGTTTTTAGGGATAGGGACACGTACTAGTGGCTGACAGTTTTGCCCAATGATTATACAAAATAGAGGTCACAAATTCTGACTGAATATTGCACACTGGGTTACTCTGCTGTTCTCCAGTTAACTATAATCCCTCTGGAACTGTGAAACTTCGGGCTCTGGAGGAGCTCTTCCCAGGCAGTCTCTCTTAGAAACTTGGTTATCTTGGCATCAAAGATAGTTATGGGCATAGGTGTGACAAGAATCTTGGGTTTTTAGCTCCCATGCAATCCTTTCTAGGAAAGTAGAAAATCAATTTCTATTTGAAAGGTGAACTTTTAGTGTGAAATATGTTTTAAAGAATATGGTGAAGGAGTAAGGCAAAAGGAATGAGAACTGTGGTCTGGGGTTGTGAGTGCTAATTCCAAATCTGGTTGTTTTGAACCTGGTTCTTATCCTTCCTATCTAGGTAAAAAAAAGGTCAACATTCAGTTGCTTCATGACTGAGCCAAAAAACAATATGCATTGTTATCTGAGTAAGCAATTATACAGGTGCATTTGGAGTATGAATATTATGTTTAACTTTAAACCTGCCCTTCCACACAAAATTCCTTTCCATCATGCACAGATGGGACCACTTTATCTCCCTGTCCATTTACCCTCCTATTGTCTCCATTATCTCCTTTCCTAGTTCCTCCACTGAATCCTCAATGCCTGTTCTAAGCCTCCTGAGATCTCTTTCTTCCCTTTTTTCATAGCACTTTAACACTGAGCACTTAATCACATTGAGGTTTATGGGTCACTAATAATTTCATGTGAATTAATTTATTTTTTTATAATAAGGACAATGGTAGGTTCTTTCTGTACCATAACAACACCAGCAAAAAGTTGAGCTCAAGAAATACTTTTAATAATTTGGACAACTGCATTTAATTATCAATCCATTATAACGCTAGTCTACTAATTTAACTTCAGTAGCTCTAGTCATAGGACTCAGAAACAAAATCAAATAATTTAAAGGTAAACATGTATTCCTTGTCTGGAATTTAAAATACACTAGTGGCTAGCCATTATAGAGACTAATATCTATATTAGGCTTACCATTCACAACCTCATAGTTACTCCCTTTAGCCATCTTTGAAATAGATACTGTTTTTCGTGATCTTATGGGTAGTGAAATGGAGTCCCAGAAATTCACTTAAGGTCACATGGCTAGTTAATTCTGGGACTAGAATTTGGAGATAGAATTTGAGTCAAAGAGTATGCTTTGATAAATGTAATTGCATAGAGCCTCAAAAGATTTTTATGTTATTTAGAGAAAGCAGTGTTTTAGACAATGGTATTATTAATTGAAACTTAACTTTCAATAGACTGAAAATATATCCATGTAAAAGATGTATTTTTTTGGTCCTCTAGAAAGACCTTATGCAAGACACAAAATTTGAGTCCCAGTTTCTCCTTTTGTAAAATGTTTAAGTCAGCCTGACAGACAAACATATGGGCCTTTGGCCAAAGGGTAAAATATGAGCACAGATCTTATGCCACACTTTCCCCCTATTCTTTTTACTTTGTTTCATCATGCATTGGACAATATTACTATGGATACTAGGTTTTTCATCTTATCACTTCAAACTCCTTATTGAGAAACTTTATTCATAAATTCATCAGTAGTTAAAATGCCTTATTTATAAATTTCATTTATAATAAGGATCAAAACAGTCTTTCAATATTTAAGAATCCTTTCCCTATAACTTTTGGGTCTGAACTAAGCTTCATTTAGTTTGAAAAAGGAATTGCTTTTTCTTTACTTAGTAAATGTGGAATCTTTTACACAGTTGTTTTTCTGAAGACACCTTTTGAAGTATCCTAGGAAGTATAGCAAAATTCCAGATTGGCTAAGATCACCCATCAAAGGCAGAAAGGGTAGTGGAGGACAGTGTCCCACTATCCCTTTAAATGGTTTAACTAGAAGATCCTGAAGACATGCTTGAATGCACTTCAGAATTCACTCCTCAAAGAGGTTTGCCATGGGGAGCTTGCCCAAAGCAAACCTTTTCCCCTGGTAGGAGAACAAAGGAAAGCCCTTTTAGCCGCAAAAAAGCTAATACTTTCATGTACTCCCCTTGATATGAATGTACTCTTCAAAACCTACCTTGCATTCTCTAAATCATGAATGCTGAGGGACAAGGTATGTGAAAAAAAACAGAAAGAGTTGGTCTACACATTCCCCTAGGATCAGATCCATTGATCAAATAGTGGTTGAAGTAAAAGCATAACGAAGATTTAAAGTGACTGCACAAATCAATAGGCTGAGCTTTTCTATTTCTTGGACTTTTCTTTTACATTATGTGACTATCTATTTGAGCCTCATGGTTAAAGGTACTTTATTTTTAAATAGTTGTAATTTCTCTATGGCTAAATGGACAGGTAGACATGCATTTATTCTTCTCAAGCAACAACAATTAAAGTATTTGGAATTTACGTACTATTGTATTAAAATTTTCTTTGATATTTTTGCCATATCAGCTTATTTTATACACACTATCAGCATCTGTATCTGAAACATGATTCATATATGAGAGTTGTTCCTGACAATGAACGAATGCAAGGTTTTAAAACTTTAGCAGTGATTGCTTGATAGTGCCTAGTTTTAGTCCATGCTGTTAAAGTAATGAAGATTTCGTAAGCTTATACTAATTAGAAATAAAACATAATTAATTATTTTCTGCTTATAGATGACAGGAGAAAAAGGAAGGCTACACTTCCTTTTTCTGTATGATAAAAACAATACATAATTCAACTACTTCTTGCTCATGATTTAAATAGTTCTTATATTCCTTTTTTTCTGTGTGTGTGTGTGTGTGTGTGTGTGTGTGTGTGTGTGTGTGTATCTCAGCATCAGGAAAAAAATTGAGAGTATAATACCTGGTCTGCAAACTCCTTAAAATAATTTACAAGAACTCTTTTGGTACAACTTTAAAAATGTGTTAGAAATTCCAGTCTAAGTAGGTAGTCCAACCTGTACTCTTTTGATATTTCAGAATGTACTTGACATCCATGTAAATTATTCTTTAATTAGGCCATTCAGTGATAGAGAAGATACACAGTACTCTATATTAGAACAATTTTAACATTTATGAGGCATTCTTTAGGGGAACTTTTTTTTTCATGTGGGATATTATTTATGATGTGTTTAAGCATTATCCCTCTAACTTCACTATTAAATTTTCACCTTCCTCATCTCCATTTTTTAGTATACTTATAGTGTTTCCAAAAGTTGAGAAACCATCGAAGGAAGTTAGAAAGAGAGGAGAGAGAAATAAGGCTTAGAAATCCACTCTTCTAGTAAAGAAGAGTTGCTTTTTTTTTTAATGAAAGGAGAATTTCTATGCTGTATGTTAAGAGACATAGAAAAGGAGAGTTTCTCTATCAGACTTGTAAAACGTTATATTTAATCAATGAAGATGTTTTTATTTCATTTCTGCTAATGATTAAGTTCTGGATTTTAATAAAAGTCTCTTCAGTCAAAACCTGCTGAAATCTTTAAGAAGTTTTCTATCCTTTTGAGATGTAGTTGTAGAAAAATAGAACTATTTAAACTGAAATTTCAGTGGAAACTACTGAGCTTCCTGAAGATTTCTTTACTATACATTGGAGGAATAATTTTATCTCCAGCCCCATCTAAAATAAGTGTCCTGGAGCTACGGCATTCCTTTGTCAAGGTGAAGGGTCATTAGGAACTTTCAAAACTGTGACCAATGTCATCAGGCTGTTTGTGGTATCTTCCTTAGACATGTGTAGAGAAAGGTGCCTCTTCTGTTTCCAGACTGCTGGGAATAGCCGTTATTGTTGCCTTTGGGGACAGGGATTGTGAAGTGGTTTTCTCAGCTATGGACTACCTAAATGAAATTACTTACATACTCCCACAGGAATTGGGCAGGAGACACACTTTCTGCAAGGGCAGCAGGATGACGAGAGACTGGCATTTGAGGAGACACTGCAGAGGTTGTTGGTACCAAGTAACAGGCTGGGAGGCAGGCAAGGTAGAGCAAGAGGGAATCCAAAGAGTGGTTTATTCTTTGAACACCAACATTGTTTAATTTTTTTATTGGCTCAAGAACCATATATGATAAATTCACCATTAATACTTTGTAAGTATACAATTGGGTAGTGTTGAGTATATCCATATTGTTGTGCCATAGATTTTGATTACTTTTATTTTGCAAAACTAAGACTGTACTCATTAAAAAATTACTCTTTTCCCCAAGGGGGCGAATTTGACTACCTTAGATAGTTCATGTAAGTGCAGCCATAGAGTATTTGTCTTTTGTTGTGACTTAATTTCTTCACCTAGCAGAATGTCCTGAAGGTTTATCCATGTTGTACGAGGCAGCAGTTTCCTCCCCTTTGGGGCAGAAGACCATTTCATGCTACCTCGCTGTGCGTGTGCCCCTTGTATCTTCTGTGTCAACTCATCTGTCCATGGACATTAGAGTTGTTTTCACCTCTGGGCCCTTAGGAATTGTGCTGCAGTGGACGTGTGCTATGGACTGAGTGTTTGTGTGCCCCCAGAATCCATGTGTTGAAACCTAATCCTCAATGTTACAAACTTTGGAGGTAAGGCCTTTTGAGGGGAGAGCTCTCATCAATGGTATTAGTGCCCTTATAAAAGCGACCTGGTAGGGCTCCCTTGACTATTCTGCCTTATGAGGACACAGAAGGAAGATATCCACCTAGGAACCAGGAAGCAGGCCCTCATCAGACACAGAAACTGCTAGATTTGATCTTGTACTTCCCAGCCTCCAGAACTATGAGTAATGTTTGTTGTTTAAACCACTGATCTTCGGTATTTGTATTACAGCCACACAATCATGGGAGTTCAAATAACTCTTTGAGACCCTGTTTAAAATTGTTTTGGATATCTATTCAGCTAAGCAGTTGCTGGATCGTATGGTAGTTCTGTTTTGAAGTTTCTGAGGAACTGCTACCCTGTTTCCAAAGCAGTTGCACCACTTTATGATTATACTTTTTATTATGTTGAAGTAAACTGGCTTTTAGAAAATTAGTTTATAATATGGTCAAATTGAAAAATATGAATAACTTACACAATATCATGAAGTCTCTATCTCTAAATGAAACAGCTGTTTCCTGTCCCCATCCTCATTTCTTACCCTGGTACAATGGAGCAGATTGATGCCAAAAAAATGAGCAAATAGAGAAATTATTTGTGATATAAATTGCCACATCAACCCTTGATGATCCTTCCCTCCAGAGTTTACATGAGAAAAGAGAATCTTTTGGTTGCTACAATGGGAAGGGATTAGCACTTTGGGCAGTGTGGTGTGTTAATGATTTTATAATATGTTATGACGTCAAGACTTCTAAGAAGTCTTACCACTTACTCATCTTGCTACCACCCAAATGCATACCTTTCCCTCTGGCTCCCTGATGTCTGAAATTCCACATCAGGAGCTATTGTGCTCCTGTTATTCTCTTGGGTAAGGAAGTACGAATCATCATAGGATGGCATAGTACCAGACAGAGTTGGTTCCACTGTGGAGACAGACAGTGGTCGGTTGATATGAGAATGACGTTTGAGACAAGCACTCAGGCAGGATGCACCACATGCCAGACAGGCAGGACAGACAGAGTAGAGGGGAGTCTGATGATGGTCTCAGCTGGTTCAGAGTCTTCCACAGGGTTATAGCGAGCTATCAGTGGGGTGAAGTTGTCTCAAGGTTTGACTGAGGGAGGCATGCTAGCAGTTCCCTCACGTGGCAGGCCTCGGAAGACCCTCTTCCAAATCCACTGCCTTGGCTGTTGGCAAGCCACAGGTTGGACATCAGTTTCTTGCCATGTGGGTGTTTCCATAGCACATTTCACAATTTGACATCTGGCTTCCTTCAGAACTAGCAAGCAAGAGAGTAAGAGAAAGCATCCAATACGAAAATGACTGTCTTTGTATAAAACTGATAGTGGAAGTGACATCCCCATCCCAGTCTGCATCCCTGGGTTCAGCCTATACTGCAGGGGAGCTGACTTAAAGGTACAGATGCCAGGAGGTGGGGATGATTTAGGACCACTTTAGAGATTCCATGCTACAACCACTAAGAGAACTCTAAAAAATACCTGAGGGATTGAGGGATGGCACCAAAGAATGGTAAGTGTTTAGAAAGGAGGGTACACCCTGAAGGCAGAGGGTGTGGTTACAGCCCAGGGGATAGTGAAGAAGTTCCCTGGGAGGCTTTGGCCAGAGTTGACTCACTGTCTCTGGCCACACTGGTGAGCAGACATCCTCCAGGGAGATGGGGAGATGACACCAGAAAACACAAAATGGGACTGGGCAAGCCTAATGAGCAGAAACCATCTGCTAGAGGTTCAGCAAAACTCTCTCGAAGGTGGTCGCACTGGTGTGCTGCTGGTTCGTTACTTGAAGCTGAGCCTCAGTCCACGGTGACTCATTTACTTCTGGCCCAGCGTCAGTCTCACGCAGCAAGTGCTGAGTCAGTGGGGGGCATTTACCAGCACTCCCACCCATGTTTATCCTAGACTCCAATTTCTCTCTTTCTGGATTTGTAAAGCATCCCGGGAAATGATAAATCTGCCTTTTTCCAGAACTGGATTAGGACTACTTGAGGGCCATTGAAGGTGGAAGAGCTCAAGATAATTTAATATAAATTCTCATTTTTTGACAATTTTGTAAGAGACTAGTATTGACTTTTTTGTGAATTTAACAATTAGGAACTTCATGGAAATACTTTTGTGACTTTTTAAACTTGAAGGTAGTTGAAAAAGTAGGTGAAATGTCGTTATCACTGGGATGCTTTGGATAAAATTTATCCTGAGAGCTGTAACATTTTTAGACTTTTCATCTAGTACCTTTACCCATCCAACTCGCTAGATATTCATAATGAATAAACCATTTCTTATGAGGGGGTCAGTTGTTTTTAGAAAAAGCAGTGTTGTTACACAGGTGTTTAATCTTTTATATGCAAGCAAGCAGAACAGTAATCTTTTATCTTCTGAAAATTTAGGGGTAGATGTCACTTTTATTATCTATGCGTATATGTGTAAATTTAGTATTATATATCACTGTATTGTCATATTTTTAAAGCTGTAATTTCAGGACTACCTTATATCAAGGACCAAGTGACCTGATCTTTGGTGGTCCTCATCTACCATCAAGAAATATTCTGAGGAAATAGTTCATCATTTTTTTTTTTAACCACAGGATGGTTTTGGTATTGTTACCAAATATTTTTTATATTTTCTCTTCATAACTTTTTTTTTTTTGGTATAAAATTAGTTTAAGCACATGATATTTTAAGGAGCTTTGTTTTTAAGAGGAATGTCTTTTTCTGAAAATGTTCACCACTGGAGGCATCAACAATGTGTTTGGCTTAAAATTATTTTTAAAAACAAATTTTAAGTTATTTAACCTAAAATATATAAATGCAAATAGATTTGCCCAAAACCCAAAAGTGGCCTTCTTCCTTTGGTAGGCCAGACAGAACAGTTTCTGGAAGTCGGGAGAAGACTGAGTCTGAGAACAGTGCCATCTTTACTATTACTCTAGGGAAATCTCAAATTGTGTTGGAATAATAAGCAAAGGCAAAATGCTATTGTCCTAGTAACCTGTTCACCAAATTATTAATTAAATTATTAATTAAGAAGAATGTCCTAAGTATTTCTTAAAATATTTCCATTGCTTAATCTAACAATAGCTATCATCTTCAACCCCTAACTTTTCTCTCTCTCTCTTTTGTTTAAAGATTTATTTATGCATACAAGAACCAGGGTATAGGCCAGAGGTGTGGGGTGGTGAGAGGATTCACCAGAGACAGAGCAGGGAGCAGAACAGGCAGATCAACTGAAGTACTCTGCTGGGGGGAGCAGTGAGCGAGGCAGGAGAGGTCTGCTGTGCGATGTGGGTCACTCCCTGGCCGGGATGGAACTCGTGCTGCAGGGGCTGCCGATAACTTCATAGGCTGAGACTTAACCCCTTGCGTCACCAGGGAGGCCCCTACACCCCAACTTTTAAATTAAGTATCAAATTTTCTTAGAGTCTAGATCATTAGCAAAAGATGAAATATGATTCTAAGCAATAATGACTGATTTAATAGTAGACATTTCCAGTTGAAAAACACAGTTTTATTCAAACATGTATCAACTTTAAACTTTAGATACAGGTATTGATGAAAATCAAAGGTTAGTGATTCATTTCCTGTACTTGTCACTGTGCTGCTTGTTACAACAAATTTCTGGAAGTGACTGACATAGCTTCCTCTTCTGTGGCTAATTGCTATTATTTTGGGGGTTAAGATCCATGTATCTTAGAGCAATGAGATGGCAATTCTGTTCTTCTTATGTGGATGAAATGTTTTTCAGGCCAATGAGGACTGATTTGTACATGGCAGACAAATATTCCAATGCTTTCATGATAGCAACCTTCCTTTTAAGCCTCTGTTCTCGAAACAGGGGACAGTCAAGCCCTTTTGCAAAGGAGGTTGTCTGGACAAGAGAAAGGAGCATGGTTCTCAGCAACTCTGAATCCTGGTCATTTACCAAGCTGAGACGAGTTAAACAAATCATTTTAGCTCAATAGTTCTTGAATAAAAATACTATCTTTTATGAAATTTAAATGCTATAACATGTGAAACATTCAATATAATGCTTGAAATAAACTGGACTCTCTAGTAAATAAAAGAGATCATCTTAATACTTTTCTGGTTTCTGGAAGGTAAATATTTAGTTGAGGACACTGTTAGACTGTAAAATGGAGTCTGTTTAGCAAGGGCTTGCTTCTGATGGATTGATTAATAGCTAATACTGTGCAATCAGTGGCCCTGCCTATTTTACTGGATTTCCTTCTTTTGATTATCAACTTAGTGATGATCAAAAAAATGAACAACATCAGTGCTTGTTTTTTGTCTTTAAAGATAGTGGACAAGATCTTCATGACCAATTCAACAATAACCATGTGAAAAAAGACCAAGAATCCAGAAAGCAGTACAAATTAATTATATAGACAGCAGATTTTGCATTAGTTACAGAGCTACATAGATTCAGAGATTCTATTTATTTCAGCAACTTTCTTAAAATGCGCCCTCTTGCATGAAGTACCTTCCAAGTAAACTACTTTTGAAGAATGGTTTATATATAAATGACCCATGATGGTATAGTTTCCAATTTTTATTTCAGAATACTTCTTTTTAATTTTTTTTTTAAATGGAGACTTGTATGGCATTTTTTTTTAGATTTATTTATTTATACATACAAGCTGGGGTACAGGCCAGAGGAGTGGGGCAGCGAGAGGGTTCACCAGAGACAGAGTGGGGAGCAGAACAGGCAGATCAGAAATACACTGCTGAGGGGAGCAGCGGGCGAGGCAGGAGAGGTCTGCCGCACCATGTGGGATTCTCCCTGGCTGCGCTTTGAACTCACGTCACCACTGCCGACAGCTCCATAGCGCATCGCCTAACTGCTGAGCGACCAGGGAGGCCCTACTTCTTTTTAATTTTAAAGTTAGTATTATTAAACTACTGTAATTGTAGTTTAACTGAAAATTAACATAAATGATTTCTCCATTCATTGAATGTTGTTTCCTGAAGGAGACGGTAGTGTTATTATGGAGAAATGGCTTTAGGTAGAAACTTCCACAATGGTGGACCTAGTCCATCATATTAGAATTAGGTGTGAGACCAAAATCATGTCAGAACATTTGATAGTTTGTAAGTTAATGACTTTTCAAAAGTGCATACAAAAAAAAAAAAAACATTAAAAAAATCCAACATTATGGATACATCTGTTATTTGCCAAAATAGAACTTTTAGCAATTCTGAGATGTTCTCAGAAATAATGAGAGTTGGCTGAATGTTTGCAATGCTTAAAGTTGGTCTTTGAGGAGTTTTAACATGCACAGCTGGGTCTTGTTATTGGTGCCAGTGGAATTTGTAGTACTATCTATTTTATGAGACTTCCACACCTACTTTTACCTTATAAGGTAAAGGCCCAAACTCTAAATGTGTATTTACATAGGCCTATATTTAGCAGCAAAATAATGATTTTTGCAAGCCAAAGAGAAACAGAAAATTAGCCTCCAGATGCTGTTTTTGAAAGGCAGCATCTAAATAGTTGCTGCCCAATGTCATGCTAATGTTGTTGACAAAGATAATTCCAGCCTGTTTTCCTAAAGCCATTATGTAAAGCCAGATTTCTATTTTTTAACACAACATCTAAAATACTTAAATGCATAATTGAAATTGAAATGAAATAAACTTTAAGTATTTAAGGACTTGGTGAAGTGGCTCAGTTTTACTAGCCTTTATATTTAAAGTCATGCCCTAAATCTGCCTTGCCTTACATCGTTGAGGAGATTTCTCAAACCTCATTTAAATGTTACTCTTAGAAAAGTTTCATGACCTGAGTTATTTCTTCTTGTCTGGAAATTGTCTTGGTCATGCAGGCTTGGATTCCCAGGGTTGATGGCCACAACTGACTGGTGGGAAGTGCCAGACACAGACTAGCAAAGACCTCCTCAGTTTTTTTAAAAGTAAATCAGGGAACGCTTTCCTAGGAGATGTTGGAGACTTAGTCAAATGGTAATGATGAGTGTGCAATGAAAACAACATAGCCAAGGGGGACAGGGAAGAGCTCTGCTGATGGCTCTGTTCATTCTAGCTTTTGTGAGGCCTGGTTATCTATACCCCTACCTCTCCTTAGTTTAAATAGAGGGGTTATGGGCCTCCCTGGTGGCACAGTAGGTTAAAACGCTGGGCTGTGGCATTGTAGGCAGCAGCAATGCGAGTTTGACGCCAGGCGGGGGAGATTCCCACATGGCGCAGCAGACCTCTCCTGCCTCGCCCAATGCTCCCCTCAGTAGTGTGTTTCCGTCCATCTGCCTGTTCTGCTCCTCACTCTGTCTCTGGTGAACCCTCTCGCCAACCCACGCCTCTGGCCTGTACCCCAGCTTGTACACAGAAATAAATAAATCTTGAAAAATAAAAAAAATAGAGGCGTTACATAATAAACTCTTTGCCAGATTATTTTCAGTCGGACATCTTTCAGAGGATAATCAAGATAGTTACAACTTATGTAAAAACATCAATTGTCTTAATTAGATACCTATCTAAAAACAAGTCCTATTCTAGTGTTTGTCCCCTCTTTTTCTGATAAGTTATAAACTTGGCTGTTTGACTGCTTGTTTGTCTAATACCACTGGATTATTAGCATACAGGAGCAAGAACTTTTCCTTTCTTGATCATGTACCTAGAACTGTGCTGGGCCCATGGTTGATTTTCAGTAAATGTTGGCAAATGAATGAATTACCAAAATTTAATGATGATAGCCTTCAGCTTATCTCTCTTCTGGGTGTCAGGAGGAGGTGCTTAGCTTTATGAAATATTAGCACATTGAAGAATAAATATGTGTGTGAATAGATAAATGAGAAGTACATAGTAAATTTGCAAAGGACTTTTTTTTTTAGTTTTAGATATCTCTTTTGTTTAGAATATATTTTAATTAGTATTAATTACTGTGGTAATCAGGAGACACCCATGATTTTGCTTCCTGATATTAAATCTGTGTTCAGTCCTTTTGTACATCATACCGGGGTTGATCTGTCTTACCAGTAGAATATGACAGAAGTCATAGTACATGATTTCCAAGGGTAGGTTATAAAAGATCTTGCATTTCCTCTCTCACTCTCTCAAAAGCTCATGTACACTTGTCTCTCTCTCCCTCTCTCATTACTTGATCTGAGGGAAGTTAGTTGTCATGTTAGGAGTATCCTCATGGCGATTCTATTCTACAGAGAAACTGAGGCCTCTGGTCAGCATGAGGAACTGAGGCCTGTGAAGAGACCTGAGTATGAGCTTGAAAGGCATCCTTCAGACTTCTAGAGCTTTACATGACTAAATCCCTAGTCAACTCCTAGGCTACAGTCTACTAAGAAACCCTGAGCCTTGAGCCAGAGTTATCCAACTATGCCACTCCTGGATGCTTGGGTTGTCCAGTAGAGTGTAGAGGACAATAGTCAGGGTAGCAAGAATGGTATATGATCAATAGGTTGACTGCTTGTTTTTTTTTTTTTTCAAATCTCTTATTGGAGGGTAGAATGGTTTGTTTCACTTTTTATTTGTAATTTTCCCTCTATGTAATTTATTTCTTTTTCTTGATGTTTAGATTCCAAGTAAAAGTCATATTGAATCTAATAAAATGCATGCATTCATTTCATTCATATATCAAGAAACTTTTTAGCGTCTGCCCACATGTTTTTGGTTTGTGGTTCCTACTAATTGTATACTAATTATTTACAAATTCCTGTTCCTATCTTTTTTCTCTGTGTACTCTGTTAGGATACATGCCATGCCTTTTGGGGTGATTATTTCTTATCTGGAAAAACCCAGCCTGCAAGTAGATTCTCTTGGGTTCTAAGTACTTTACACAATCACATTGTAAGAGAAACCTTAAAGTAAATTTAAATGTCAGAGGATTCTACATTATGGTATAAGAAACAAAAAAATGTTAAAGAAAACACAAACTAGTTACAAAGATCTCAATTATTATAGCTACCAGTAAATATGCACAAATACGAGTTTTGGTTTCTTAAATTCTTCTCTCTTTTCTGAATTTTGCCAACAGTTCACTGGCCAAGGACTGGGTATAGTCTTCTCAGATATTTTCCCTCCATTTCCTTCTTTTCCATATGTATTCCGTAAACATATATTAACTATCCACAAACACGGTAGGAATAACGTGACACAGGCACGGATGGTCCAGACTCTGGAGCTCAGAGTACAGTTCTATTCATGGGCCTTTGGCTCTGTTCTTGGATCTGTTGACATTTTATGTTGACAGCTTCCCTCTTGGTTAGGGGCTCGTGGACTCCAACACTGTTAGGTCTTTGTTCATTTCAAAGGTTTGACAAGGATTTTCTTGTCTCTCACTATTCACTGTGGGATTTGGGGTGCCTGTTGATGCTTTCTTCTAGGTCTGAATTCTGTGTATTCTTTGCTCTCTAAAATATGTGATAAAAAGGGCCTCCCTGGTGGCGCAGCAGTTGAGTGCTACGCTGTGGAGCTGTGGACAGCTCCACGATGTGAGTTCGACGCCCAGCCGGGGAGAATCCCACATGGTGTGGCAGACCTCTCCTGCCTCGCCCGCTGCTCCCCTCAGCAGTGTATTTCTGATCTGCCTGTTCTGCTCCCTGCTCTGTCTCTGGTGAGCCCTCTCGCCGCCCCACGCCTCTGGCCTGTACCCCAGCTTGTATGTCTAAATAAATAAATCTTTAAAAAAAATAAAATATGTGATGAAAAAAGTCAGTTCATTTCTAAAATAATATCATGACAGTAATCCTCATATTTGGGGACATCCTTATGTTTTATATTTATTTTTTTTTCTTGGTATTTTTACATTTTGAATCTTCTGCCTTCTTCATCTCTAGTGGAAACCAGATTCCATCATAGGTTTGGTGCCTTCGATCAGTGTCCACCTTGATTGGTGATGGCACTGTTTAGGTCTGATAAGGGGCACAACGTTTTGGCATAGAAATGGCCTGTTTAGAGCATTCTGATCCGATAGGGAGATGTTGAGAGTTCCACTGTCAGGAAATTCTTATGAAAACTCGTGTAATATAATTTTCAAATGGAAATTTCCCTTATTGCCTCAGATCTTCTTATTAAATTATTAACACATATAATACATAAGTTCTGTGACCCTTAATACAAGGAATGTAATTTTTCCCCAATGCAAAATTGTATTTTCCTCTGCTTATAAAAATTGAAAAATAAAATTACTTAAAAACCTCAGTAAAGAAAACACAAAATAGCATAGAAAATCATCTTATAATACAGATGTTTAAAGAAATAAGTAGTACACAAAATATGGAACACAGTCACCAATTCTTAGCTTAATTAGATTTTACCGTGACTGTTTCTTGACTGCAAATCAGCATGTTTGCTTATTAACTCACCCTGAAACATATCCTTGAGTCAAATTTTTGTTGTGTTGAGGATTTACCTCCCAAGTCTTTTGAGCAGTTTGGGTCAAACTCCCTCCAGTCTTCTTACCTTAACTCACATAAGCGGCTTCTTCTCTTTTTGGTTGTCTTTGAGTTATTTAAGTGGATGACTTTTACTTGTACTTCTGGGTATCTTACCCTTAGGAATTCTCTACTGCTCTCTCAGTATCTACTCTGTCCTCTCCTAAGAACTGAAGAGGACAAAAAAAGAGAGAGAGAGGGTGATTGATCATATGGAGTTTCTCTATCCTGAAAATACAGGATGCTTAGTTAGTGAAGTAATTCTCATGTTATCATTGAATGAGAATTTAATATCCTCCCATGTAATAATAGTTATCTATAGTTAAATATTTTGGCTAGGGTAGCTCAAATCATATAATAAAAGTTGTGTTTAATAAGTATGAGCTCACAAACTAATTTTTATATAACTTTTCTGAAAGTCTATCCTCGGCTACAGAGATTAGACAAAATATTAGAATCCAGTTTTATAACACAGACATAGCTATCCTGGTGCACTGTATTATCAGAAAAGCGTGAAGAGACAGCCAGTTGAAAAAGGGATAGGAATAGACCCAAGGGAGGGACAGCAGTCCTGAATTTTAGACCATCTGTTTCACAAAAGGAAGGCTGAGAGTATGAAAACATGAAAGTAAAAAACCAGGATTGAGACACTAAAGATATGGAGGCAAAGTCTTACCTCTTTTCTAATCTTTTCAGCATTTCTCTCTGCATCTAATTTAACAGAACATACCTACGTAGGGAACGTATGGACAAGACATGGGAAACACCAATCTCTGTTGCTCTTTAACAGGTTTTATTATTTAAAACAACAGTAGTGGAAGTAGTTTCCATTTATTGAATGAAATGACAATGCTGTATCAGTAACTTAATAAATGCACAAAGGTGCATTTATTTTATTAAAACATTATTTTAAAAGCTCTGTAAAGTGGCTTCATCATTAAAGATGAAGCTACTGAGGTTCAGAGATGATTAAGTCTGTGCCTACGGTGCCAGTGACACATCGAAAGAACCTGAGACCAAATCCTCCTGACTCTAATCTCACAGTCTTAACAAAATGTTTTGATCATGCTCACGTTGACACTGTGTCAAAGCTTCTTTGACTGCTTCCCACTGACACGCTTATTGAAAAATATGATAAATATGATCAAAACCAAAATTACTAAGTGAATCTTTCCAATGATGACGGGTGTGTTCTTTCAATCCGATTTTAGACAGATCTCAACTTTAATTACAAATATTTGGAGTTCAATTCAAACCCTCCAAGATTAAATCAAATGAATAAATCAGGAAGCGTAATGGCTTTTGGAAGCTATCCAGTTGTAATAAATCTGTCATGACCAACTAAAGGATACATCATATTAAAGAAACAAACTTTGATGTTTTGCCAAGTATTAAAACATGCAAATATCTCATTTGCTGCAATATGTGTTTTTAGGAATTGTTGATGACAGGGCTATTTTAAAGGCTCTGCACTTAGCCTTTTTTGGAAATATTTGTCTCTGTAGCAATTTTAAGATGCTAGTAACTCATATGACTATTTCAAATTACCTGTGGATATGTTGAATAGATTTAATTTCAAAATTTAACTTGTTGAATGTTTATTCTGGTAGGCAGAGAACTAGGTTAGAATTTGACATTGTTAACTGTGTGTGTCTTTCAGGAAATTTTCTCCTCTCTGTGAACTAGATAATTTTTTCTGTATTTACCTTCACAAATTTTTTTTTGGGGGGGAAATAAATGAATACAATAAATGCCTTATACAATGTAAGTGTCCCATGATGCCTGTCTTAAAGACTGCTGTGTAAATTCAGTGAGATAATGATACTAAAGGATTTATACATTGGGATTACTCAACAAAGGGATGTGATTCCTTTACCTAGCTATTCTTTTATATAATAGCAGTGTTTTGAAGTTACCATTTTATGAAAATCGGTATGTTTTAATGGAATGAACATGTTGATATTACTAATTTGTTAATTGATTTATTCGTGTATACATACAAGAATTAACTTATTAACTATAAGACTACAGACACTAGGCTAGGCACTAGGGATTGAATTTACAGAGGGAAGTCAGATATTATCACTATAAAAGAGTTTCATTGTAATTAGTAGGATAAAGATATGAAATACCAGAGAGGAGGCAGAAAAAGGAATAGTTAATTCTAGCAGAAAGGAGTTTTCATAGGGTAGATCACAATGGAGCTGAACTATAAAATGATAGGTTCTCCAGGCAAAAAGAAAGGTAGGGAATTTCAGAGAAATGGAGCAGCTTGGTAATATTATCAGATACAAAACGTCTAAATATACCCAAGGAACATCAATATCAGCATGGTTGGAGTGGATGATAGAAGAGAGAGGGGTATTCAATCCAGTAAGACCAGGAAGTTAGGGATGGAGGAGTATGAGCTTCCAATATGCCATGCTGAGAAGATTGTGTTTACTTTTTAAACAAAGGGAGCATGTAAAATCAGTGGGTGAGCAGATTTAGTTCCTCAAAATCAAGTAGAGTGTGTGTGTGTGTGTGTGTGTGTGTGTGTGTGTGAGAGAGAGAGAGAGGGGGGGGGAGGGAGGGAGGGAGGGAGAAGTTGTGATGCAAAGAAAGCACTTAAGCTAAATTTGTCACAGTTCATGAGCAAGATTAAAAGACTTTGGCTTCAAATATTTGGAAAGGGGAAGAGTGGAGATTGATGGCATCATCAGAATGAACAAGATGTTAATTAAAGAGAATGAGGAACCTAGAGGGTATTGTGACAGGGGTACATGTTTGGTTAAGAGAGGAAACCCAGAAACTTGGATTCCAAGAGGAGCTCAGTTTTGGATGAGTTTAACTATGATGGCTGAGAGAGATCCAGGTGCTGTGTTTGGTTGAAAAATGGAGGTGTGAATCTGGAGCCCATGTCTTAGATGCAGATATGTATTTGGGGGTTATTAGCATTCAGTTTGGATGCTCTGACCCGGGATAGATATGTGGATATGTGTAGGATCTAGCCAACAAAAATTGTCACAAAGAATAGTTGCAGAGATGGGAAGAAAGTTAAAGAAGCCAAATGGGAAGAGAGTCAAGAAACAGCCCAGAGGTTCAGCATGATGATAATTAAAGAAGTTCATTGGGTAAATTTTTGTTTGTTTTCATGTTGCTGTAAGCATGTATTTGTCTATTTGTTCCGAGAAGATATCTAGAAATGACTAGTGTTCACAAGGAGATGGAACTGTTTGAATTGCACTGTTACCTTAATGGGTTGATTTTAATTTATGTAATGTCAACATTCTTTTGGTGTTGAATCAAATAGATACATCTTGTTAGTTTATTTTTCTAATAACAACCTAATAACTATTTGGATGGTTGAAGAACTTTCCCTTGAACAGGCTAAAAGAGGAGGCACAGGGCACCAGACTAGGGATAGAAAAGCTAGAACAGAGTGTTGTAGTCAGTTCAGGCCGCCATAACAAAGCACCATGGACTGGATGGCTGAAGCACAGACATCTATTTGCACATTGTAGAGACTGGGTGTTGATGAGCATGGTTGGGTTTAGGCAAGAACTTTCTGTTTGGCTGCAATGCCTACTCTCATTACATATCCTCACATGGTGGGGAGGGGGATAAAAGGGAGGGAGAAAAGAAGAGAAGGAGAGAGGGAAAGGGAGAGAGGGAGAGAACTTGAGTGCAAGAGCATTATGAGCACTCTAGTGTCTCTTCCTCTTCTTAATGAGGGCGCTAATCCCATCACAGGGGTCTAGCCCTTGTTAAATCTAATTACCTCAAAGTTCCCATCTCCAATACCATCACCATGAGGGTTAGGACTTCAATGTGAATGTGGGGTTGAAACACACTGAGTGCATTATAAGAACCATGGTTTGAAATTTTAAAAAAGGGTAAGAAATTGTGTGGACAGGACAGGGACAATTGTTTTACACCTTGGAATCCACTTGCACATGACAAATGCTCAATCAGTATTTTTGAGCTAATGCTTAAATCAAAAACATTACTGGGAACACCAACATAATCATATATGATACCATTTTAGGAAAAGAGTATAGGGTAAGTTCAGGGTTATGCTGCAATTATGTAAATATCAGAGAAGAGAGAAAGAATAAAAGACTTTGTCAATGTTTTTTTTTTAAAGATTTATTTATTTATGCATACAAGCTGGGGTGTAGGCCAGCGGTGTGGGGTGGTGAGAGGATTCACCAGAGACAGAGTGGGTAGCAGAATAGGCAGATCTACTGAAGTACACTGCTGAGGGGAGCAGTGGGCAAGGCAGGAGAGGTCTGCTGCACCATGTGGGAATTTCCCTGGCCAGGTATCGAACAAACGCTGCAGTGGCCCTGCTTTGTCAATGTTATGCAATTTGCTCTGATTTTAATATTGCATGTGGTAATATTCATAGCAAATATCTAAAGTGTTATCTTCCACTAATAGTTTACAGTGAGCTGTCAATAACTCTGTTTTTTGTGCCTTTTATTATCTGATTTAATCTTCCTCACAACTGTGAGAGCTGGCTAATTCCAACTAAGTAATTTCAGGGAAAGAGAGGTTGAATAACTTGCCTAAGGCTGTGCAGATATAACACAACTTTCAAAAGTCCAGGAAACCTGAATCTAAAACCCACATGTCAGCCACCAGGTTCTGCATACTTCCTAGATGTGTCAAACAGGCTTTTCATATTTCCTCATTTTTCTTTGAGTAAATTGCATTGCACAGAAAAATGAGGATGCAACATGAGTAATTTACAGATGTGTTCATAGCACTTCCAGTCCAACTGGTATATCATACAAAGAATTAATATTGCACCCAAACTTAGCAATGATTGTGTTTTTCTATATTTAAAATATCCACTATTCTGAGTTCAAATGCCATAATCTTTGTTTTTTTGTATAAGCAAATCGATTTTTCTAGATAATCTCTAGAAACTTAAAATTTACTAGAGAGTTTCGAAAATGACAGCTATGATATCTTTGCTAAATTTCAATAATATTATGCTTTTCACCTACACTAAACAAATTTGGCAGAACCACAGAACATTTCAGAAAACTAGAGAAAATGAAACCCTAGCCCAGGAGGTGGTCAAGTCCCGGCTGGATCACCTCTTGCCAAAATCTAACCAGTGAAGCTCCTGTAACAGGTGACCGGTCCTATTTCACAACTAAACAGTCTGGAGAACAGATTGCAAAGTGAAATCCTTAAGCTTTCAAACTTCCTCATTCATTTGGATTCTAAAATGCTATTTGTAGGAGTGAACTTTTGGTAGATTTACATGATTGCATGACTGGGCAGAAGATGGCCAGTGTTATTCAAAGAATGGTAGAGAACTCTTGGCCCTAGATACTGAACCAGTCTAAAGTAGGGGCCTGTTTATCAGTTGACTCTGTCCCCTGAACACATCTATCTAATATGTTGCCTTGACATGTGAGATTCCTGTCCACTCTGAGGCTGCATAACTCAATGAGCTTTGGCAATGCACTGTTCCCAGTACAAAAATTATCTACTCTCTGCATGCATCAGATTGAAAATTTTTACCATGTGTAAGGTATCATGAACAAGCTATACATTAAAAGAAATAAAGAATTCACTTTCTAGGGCAGGTAAAATAGGTGCACCTAAATTTGAATAAAATGTGGAGTGTGGTAAGTGCATAAAGGACTGTGCTGCTCAAAGATAGAAGCAGTCACACAGAATTGAATAGATTGATGAAGTTATCACTAATTAAAGGGTGAGTAGAATTTCCAAAGGCAGAGTGAATGGGGTGGTATTTCCAGGCAGCAGAAGCATCATAAGATGCCAAGGCATATCGCAGTGAACAGCATCTGCTTTACCTATATGCAGAGAATTAATGCTTGCAGGTGGTGGGAGTCAGTCCCCGAAGCCAGGATGAATCAATGAGTACTTTTGCTATAGTTCCACCGGGATGAAGAAGTAGCAGAGATGGTAAGCTAAGAGCTGTGCTTCGGGTGGGAAATTTCCAAGTGTCAGATCGGAGAGTGAGTGCAACTATTGAATGACTGAGTGAACATCTTGGGGTTACTGCACACTCCATAACCTTTGCTCTAGAAGAGTGTTGGTTTATAGCTGCACACTGTGGTGTTCTGTGATGATACCTCTGATGTCAGGGAATTATGGCTTTATTTGTGTGTGTGGGGGGGGGGTTCATTTTATATTGATTTTTCTTTAGATGAGTTTAATTATTAGCTTGAAAAAATACAGATCCTTCTTTCTATAGCTACAAACATAAAACAGCAAACAAAAAAATAACTCTAGGAAGGTCCTGGGACAGTCGTTTGGGCTCTTTGATTAAACAAATGCACGTTTGCTGATTTGCAAGACAGTGATGTAGACTTTTGGTTTTGGGTCTAACATTTATACAGAGTTTCTTCGTACAACAAGAAAAGTTGAATAACTTTAAGATCAGTGACTTTTCTTGGATGTGTCAGAGAGCTTGCACCACACGGCAAATGGTCACACCAAAATCTGAAGAGATTTGCAAACCCAGGGAGTCACAGCCAGTATCTCCTGCTCTACAACAGAAGCCACATAAATTGGACTCCCTATAATGACACTAGATTATAGCTGGAAGCTTCACAACTCAGGCTCTCTCTAAGGAAGAATACTTAGGAAAGTCCATGTCACTAGAGGAGACAAGAATCAAGCATACTAGAAGAATCTGAAGCCTCTGGCCCAACATCTAAACAGATTAATAGAAAACTTAATACAAAAGGCCTGTTTCCTTCCCTTATTACTGTCTGATACATTATGACTAGATTCTAACAAAGTAGTGCAAGACTTGTTAAAAGCCAAAAAAAAAAAAAAAAAAAAAACCCAACACACTCTGGAGAGTCAAAGCAGGCATCAGAAACAGACTCAGATATAACCCAGCTGTTGGGTTTCCAGACTAGCACAATTAGACTTTGCCACAGTTTGACATTATTAGTCATTCCTTGAGATTTGCTATATTAGAAATCTTGATTTATGTCTGGAGCACTAGTACTTGCAAAATAAGATTTTTGAGAAGCACAAATTTCTAAACTATACATGTAGAAAGAATCATCCCAGGAATCCGATTCAGAAGTCCTGCAAAGAAATTGGGTATCTGCTTTTCTTTAAACAACTGGCAGTTGGCAGTTACCTCAAGAAAAAAAACTCCACATAGCGCAGCATGAGCCAGAGGACAGTTCTGGAGTACAATCTTGTAGAGGTTGCTGTCCTCAGCATTTTTCTTCAATGTTGGGGCAGGGGGAGGGTACGGTGGAGAGGGAGAGGGAAGGAAATGATGCATTTGGCCTGTTGTAAAGCTAGATATGTCATCACTTTGAATGGTTTAGAGACTTGAGGCAAATACAGTTATCAGTACATAGGAAAGAGTTTTTATTTAATATCGTTTCCTCTGGAAATCTCCCATTTTTCCAGCTAAGATTTGTTCTACCACCCAGTTGTTTGTGATTCACTCTGATTTATAGGTGAGTTGATGAGTCATTTGCTTCTCCTATAGAAGAAAAAATTCTCTTTTTCCTTTGATTTTGATTCTCTGACATTAGCTATGACACACTCAGTGCCAACTTTAGCCATAGGGCATAAGTCTCAGACTTGAGAGACTGATGTGTAAAGCACAATGGCAGGAATTCAAGTTAGCATGGAACAGAATTTTTATTTCCCCAGAGATAGTGTGTGGAAGACACGGGAAATACACTGACGTTATTAGTGATGTATTTATAACAGTAGGCACAACCACCGTCAGTTCCTTTGTTGAACTGCCATTGTTAGTTCCATAAAAATCACACTAGGCAGTTTCAAGTTTACACAAATGATTTATTTCCACACTTGCAAGGGTGAGAAATGGTTCTTTAAAGCAAGCATTTAAGTGGAAAAAATGTCAAGCAAGTCTTAACGCAAATATAAGACATAAAATGCTATCTGAGAGTATACTTAAAAGGCCTTCATATAATTTATAAGCTTTTATAAATAATAAGACATTATATTAAAGTCAATACTGCTCTCATCTCCGAGTGTAGTAAATTAAAGAATATGTATCTGATCTGGGATTTATTCTTACCTTTTATTGAAATGACCATGTTTTTTACTAATAGCAACATTATTAAAATTTTCATTGATTTTGTACTGTCTTTACATTAATCTAAGAGTAAAGATGTTGGTTTTTATTGTATGTCTTATTGAATGACCACCTCAAACATTTTAAGATAGACTGAAGTAATTTTTAGTTCTATAAAACTTTCTAAATATATCTCAGTCAGCTATATCTGGTGAGCCTCTAACTTTCTTACAGCAATTATAAATGAGTGGGTGCTGGTTGTTAGAGGGTATGGCTACTTTGATTTAAAAAAAAAAACAACAAACCTTAACTAGCCTTTTAAAGGTGTCTTGCAAGTCACATTCAAATGATCTTGCCTTCAGGAATCAACCAGTATGCTTCTTCCAAAAGTCTCTGGTACGTCAGGCAAAAATCTGGAAAGGTGGCAGAGTAATTTACTTTTGATTAAAATTCTTTTGGGTTCAGTGGTGTTCAATACCACTAGAGTCAGTGGTATTGTGGGAATAACATGTTTGTACTTGGGAGTCAGAGAAATTTGGCTTCAAATCTGTGCTCTAAAAATAGATATTAGCTTAGCTTTGGATTCTAAGATGACTTCCCTGTGGTCCGTGTCCTTATTGGAACTTGAGAATAATCTCACAGAGCCATGCTTGGCATATGATAAGGTGCTTGATACCTGTGACATCTGCACTTCTTCACATACTAATAATCTTTAGTAAGTTTTTCAAATGCATGGTAAATGATGAGGGAAGGTGGAGTCCACACCTGATAAATGGCTTCTATATTCTCAGTAAGTGGGAGTTTATTAAGGTGTTCTAATGTATTGGAAATTGAAAAGCAGGTTTAGAATAGTTCTTGTGCCCCTGTGTACATGAGATTGATGTCTTTATTATTCTAAGAATACTGAATATCTGGTTTCTTTTGTTCAAACTCAGGATATGCAGTAGTTATCTCTCTTACTGTTAAAACCCATAGTCAAATAGTTGGTGAGATGAATTTAATGCAAATCAAAGTCAGAGAAGAAAATATACTTTCTTTATGCTTTATATTGTTCACGTAAAGTTAAAAAATATATTCTTAGAGGTAAGATATAGTGATTGCCATACTGTTTTACATTGTATTCATTTATTCACTCATTTATTCAAAACATTTATTGAGCACTCTCTGGAGGTATAGGTGAATAATATCTATACATGCCAAATACTTTTCAGTTTCTCACTTGATCTTTAAAATTTTATTTTTAAGGCACTTAAATGGAAACGTCAATAATATGTGGCAATATTACACAGTCTGTGATGTTGCAGGGTATACAGTCATGTGCAGTCTCTTCTACTTCATGAGAAGACCTGTGACAAGTAGGGCGTTTAGGTGGCAGCTTTTAGTTGCAGCAGCATGAGAATCTGTTACGCATTTGACCTGATGCTCCAGTCTGTTCAGTGCCCATCCACAAATGAACACAGTTGGGCGGGGGGGCGGGGTGCAGGGCCCAGCATGCAGTTCTGCCATGCAATCCTTGCAATAGTAGTCCTGCTGGGCTGGCTTCTAAATGTCTTAGATCTGCATCAGTACTCAGGATCTCCATGCTTTTTCCCTCTGCTCTTTATCTTCCAGAGACTTTCCTACAAAAAATTTTGTCTCTTGCTCAATTTCAAATCTCCTGAAATTGAACTGACACACTGTTCTGTGGGGATGTCGAAACCAGAGTGTACAACTTTGGTTGTGGATGTGAGAGAAAGCTCCTAGAGTAATGCTGGAAACCTGGAAGGCTAGATTAGAACCCACCTGGCAAACAGGGGCAGATGGCTGTTCCAGGCGGTGGGATCTGTGTGAAAAGGCCAGATATAAAGCACGACTTTTGTGGGTCATTGTCAGTAACAAAAGTTATCAGGAAATAATATTACCTTTGGTCTAATAGTCACTGATTTGCCCAAAAGGAAGCAGAAGCTGGAGAAAGAGCAATTTGTTGACCATACTGAGAAGTTAGAACCTGATTCCAGCTGGTGATGGAAGCCTTTTTGAAAAGTCGTAGGGATTTAGTCCTTGATTTTTCTTTGAACATTGTTTCTAGTATCTCATCACTTTTTAATATGGCCAAACAGTACAATTTTATGCATAGTTTACATTTTTAGGTGTAAAAGATAATTTAATTGTGAAAAAATTATACAAAACAGAAAATAAAATAAAAATCACTTCTAATTTAGTCACTTAATTGTCACTGCTATTAGATTTTTTTTCTGTTTCTCTTCATTTTAAAATAAATATATCTACATTTAGCTATGTACTTTGGAATTTCATTCTCCTCAAGTCATAGTGACCTCCTTATCAATTTTCAAAAGCAATTTATATTTGTGGATAATAAGAGAGGATCTTCCTCTGGTTGTCATTTGCCTTTTAATATTTCTGGTTCCAACTAACAAAAACCTAAACAATTAATTAAATCATACAATATTTTCTTTAAAATTTTAAAACTTAGTGTAGTACTTAAATAATCTCTTCAGAAGTTTAACTATTCACTGTCAAGTCACTGCCTTCCAAAGTGGTTGCACCATTTTGCATTCTCACCGGTAGCAAGTGAGGAGAGTTTCTCTTGCTTCCTGTCCTCACCAGCAAGAGTTGATATTTTGAGAAAGGAGTTTATGGTAAAAGATTATCTCAGATCCTGGAAATGAAACCGTGAGAGAGTTGGTGGGGAGAAAACAGGTTGCTTGGTATCAGAATGAGTTGCAAAAGTAATTGATAGCGGGCCTCCCTGGTGGCGCAGCTGTTAAGCGCTGCAACTGTGGAGCCTTGGCAGCGGCAAAGCAAGTTTGACCCCAGCCGGTGAGATTCCCACATGGCACGGCAGACCTCTCCTGCCTTGCCCGCTGCTCCCCTCAGCAGTGTGTTTCTGTTGATCTGCCCCTTCTGCTCCCCACTCTGTCTCTGGTGAACCCTCTCACTGCCCCACGCCTCTGGCCTGTACCCCAGCTTGTATGCATAAATAAATGAATCTAAAAAGAAAAGTAATTGATGGTTGAACACAGTAAAAGTTTGTTGAGCAAATGTTAAGGACCAGATTGTTTAAAAATCAGCATGCTTTCCCTAGATTTCTGTATATTTGAGCAGCCAAGGAAAGTTAAAAAAAGATGGTAAGGTCCTTATGTAGAAAGTTCATTTAACCCAAAAGAATAAAATCACTATATGAATACTTGGTGTTTTTATGATAGGAATATTCCAGGTGAAAAAAAAATTCCTTTCAATGATGACAAACACCCTCTATTAGAAAATATGATTGTGTTTTTAAAGTGGAAATTCAGTTTCACCATCAATCTCATGATGCCCTGGATCAAAATGTTGTTTATGCTATCAAGGGGCACTTGTATTGCTTTGTAGATAGTTACACACTCTGTTACATTGCTGATTTCATGGATATGCTGTAGAGGTTTTGGCCCCAGGCAAACTGCATTCCTTTGAGGTTAACCCAGGCAGGATTCTATGGAAAACATTGTACCAGTGACTATGGCCCCAGAGTAAATGCTTAGGAGTCAGCTGCCGGCCATTTTCTGGGCAGCCTTCATCCTTGGCAGGCAAAGGCATTTCAATGAATGCTGGACTCCGAACTGTATGAGAAAGAAGGAACATCCATCTTATGTTTTCTAACATCTTTACATTCGATTATCGTTAGAGATAGAAAGAAAAAAGAAAAACACTGGCAGTAAATAAAACCTCAAAATGAGAGAATTTCTCAAGTTTGATAAAGATTTACTGCCTGAACTTAGAGTTAATGAAGCAAATTACTATTATGTCCTATAATTTCAAATATTCAAATATTCAAAAAATTCAAATATGATTTCCCAAGTATTAAGTCAGCCCAATTAAGTGATACCATAGATCTGTTAAATGAAAACTATATATATTCTATATGTATTCTTATAATTAAAAATACATTTCATAATCTACTTATTTAAATATCCAAACTAAAACAATTATACATGAAATGAATCAATGTTAAAATATTGCTAGAATTGAAATACATGGAGACAAATCCATGTACATGGTTTTCCATGTACAACAGGAGAGCATGTGGTATCTTCAGAAAAGTGAGCAGACTGAACTTTCTAGCATCTGTTGGGTTAGAGAGAAGTAAAATAAATAGCTTAGGCCAAAGAATAGAAAACTTTAAAAATAGGACATAGGAATTTACTTACAGCCTGTCTCCTCAAAAAGTTTATGGAATGGCATGATGAATAGCATGGCAGTGGTAAAAGGAAAGGTTTGTGGAAGGCATTAAAGTAAGAGGTGTTAGGTCAGAGTTGGCTAGAGGAGTCTAGGGACCAAGTAATGAAGAGCTGAACCAATGAAAATGGAACAAGGAGAGGTTAGAGTTCAGTCAGCGCGTGGGAAAAAATTAGTTATTTCCAATATTCTTTTAAATCGGTGTTAAATAAAAAATGCATGGTCATCCTTCCTAATATGCAGTATGTTTGCTTTTCATATTGTGGCGAATCATACACTTAAACAAAAGGAGTTAGAGTGTCATAAGGAGCCCAGGACACCCATCACCCAGAATCAACACACTGCCTACCTGCCCCTGTCTGTAGCTCAATCCACTGCCCCTGATTTTTATGTGTCATTTGCCACATTAATATTTCACAGGGGTCTTGATAGATTTTATTGAACTTTTTAAAGATCTTCTTGCATTTTTTGTTATGTTCTGGAATTTAATATCATGAAGTCTAATTTTTATGATGCATATTCTAATTTTAAAAATATTTAAGATTAAAAACTAATAAACATACAATTGTTTTATTTATATAAGTGAAACTTTGAAAAATGGCTCATTTCTCAACTTGGGATGAAAAACCATGTTTTTATAGAAATAATATTACTTTTGTAATTTTTAGTTATAGACAGAGAACCACCTTCTACACCTGGTGAAATACTTTACAAATGCAGGCCCTGGGTGAATATTTGTTTAACTGACTGTTGATAATGAAAATGGAATTCAAGAAATGGCTAAATTTAAACAAATGACTATATATTGACATTCCTATTGATGGAAATTTTAAATGAATATAAATAATAGCTTATAATCTTAAAAACATCATTAGAACTAAAAAAAAGGATATATTTATTCCTCGAAATTGCTGTAATATTTCCACTTGAAGGCACTGTGGTATGAAACTTCTTCAGCAATTAAAAGTGATTTAGTGGCAGAGCTAGAACTGTGTAAGCTTTTTATTGCTGCCATAACAAATCACTACAAATTTAGTAGCAATAAACAACACAAATTGATGATTGTACAGTAGGTCAGAAGTTCACAACAGGTCTTACTGAACTAAAATCAGGGTGCTAGCAGGGAAATGTTAGTTTCTAGAGCTTCTAAAGAAAAGTTACTTTCTTTACCCACTTCTAGAGGGTATCCGCATTGCTTGGGTTATGTCCCCTTCTACATCTTTGAAATCAGTGAAGGCAGTAGAATCTTTTTAAAATCATGTCTCTGTGACCTTATCTTCTTCTATTTTTAAGGATGCCTATGATTAGTTTGCTCCTTAAAAATGTATACCCACACAAATAATTCAGAATGATTTGTGATCTCAATGTTTGTGGGAGTATTTATCACATCCAGAGCCCTTTTATCCACATTAGATTATACATTCCCAGGTACTGGGGATTAGAACATGGACATCAAGAAAGGGCATTCTTGTGCCTACATTTGTGTCTTTTTGATTTGGGGATAAACTGGAAAAATAAAATATTGATGAATCATTGAACAATGAATTTCTTCCCTGCAGAATAGATGATATGTGTGTATTTCCTTTAAACATGAAACTAGTGCTTTGTAGAATTGTTGAGTCACTGTCTATTTCCTTGGAACTCTGTCTTAAGTGTTTTCTGCCAGTGAGAGAACCAAGAAAATAATATACTTTGAGAAGGAAAGTTCTCACTGTGGGCTTTGAGGTTTGAAAGGCAATGGGTTTATGTGATACAAAACAATACAGTTAACAGACTGATATTTGACATATCACTAGAATATAAGTAGTAAAATTTTGTCATTTACTGGCATAAAGTTTATAATTTTGATTATTTTGTTTTATCCTGAAAGTCAGTGCCATTTAGTCATTTATAATTTTACTTGAGCAGCGAAGTTCGGTGAAAGTGATATACAGAAGCATCACATAATCCCCCTAAATTTATTTCCGAGTCTTTAATTTGAGGATAAAATACTATGTATTCTAGAAGGTGGTTGTAAGAACAAATCTTATAAAGCATATAAAGATCTCAGAGAACTTTAAACATAAATAAATTACTTGATAAATATTAGGTATTTTTATTTGCTAGTGAAAAATTCTGAAGGAATTATCCTATAGATGCTTATTCTTATTTTTTTCATTCATGCTATTGTACATTGTATGAAGAAATCATATTTTTAAGCAACATCCATGAATTTGGGAAATTTTAAAAGTTTCGAAAAAGGACATACTGATTAGGAATACCTACTTGTGACCAGAAGAGTGTTTACTCCTCAATAAAATTTACCTAAGAGCGCTATACATGGATTCACACTAAGGCTATATTTTTTTGTTTTTACTATGTAATTCCAAGAGGTAGACACAATTTTTGGAAAAAGTGCAGATGCAGGTGAAGGTCATTCCACTGAATATTGTTGAATATCAATATTTTGGACCAGTGATGAAGTGTCAATGCAAAGTAGTGAATTTTAACCCCTCATTGTATATGAGAATATCTGAGAAGTTCTGGAAACTATAGTTGAATAGAGATTGATATTCAGTCATCTGGAGGTAAATGACAAGTATTGCATATCTTTAAAAATACTCTTAGATGGTTCTGATACTTGATCCAGAGTCAGAACTATTGCTTTAATTCAATTAATTAAGAATCTTCTTGATGGAATATTGACATTTATGATTTTTAAATTTCCCCTGGTTATTCCAAAGTGTGGTGAACATTAGAAATTTTGCTTTATACTCATGAGAGCAAATCAGACTGAAAATGTTTTACAAATGTTTTGAACATGGAGCCATCCTCATGCGGTGCTGTGAAGGAAGGACTTCATGCAAGTGTGGAAGGTTTATACTTAACTGTATTTTCCAGGATACCACCATCTTCTTAATTCTTCATCCTCTCTGATCTGAGAAACTCGTGTGGAATGTACTGTACATTGTGTATTTACAAGATGGTGGTTGTTGCCTATAGTTGAAGCCAAATATTTGTGGTGGCAAAGCACTCAGGGAGATTAAGGGTGCATAGAGGTGAGGAGGGGGCTGTGCATGATGCTTGTCAGGTAGCTGAATTATTGAGGGACTGAGTGAGTTGAAGGAAAGCATGGATAATCCAGCTTCTCCTCGGCTCACGTCCCTCTTCTGTCACCCTTCATCACTACTTGAAAGTGCATGGTTGGTAGTTTCTCTATGCCTGGTGATTTCCATTTGGGCTCCTAGTCTGCTCTCTTGAATAGAAGGAGACAAACTAACCTCAGAGGGAGAAAATGAGTATTGAAAGAAAAAGGAGAACTTGATGAAATATGAATCAGCGTTGACACCACACAAATGAGTAAGCATCCTGAAAGTATGTTATCGTCATCATATCTGATCAAGTGATTCTCACCTTTTTTCTTGGTTTACACATCTCTGAGAATCAGATGAGAGCTATGAATCTCTCCTCCAGAAATATACCTGTCCACAGACACCAAAATTGGTTTACATGCATTTTTTTTAAACAGTCCCCTAGAGTTATCAGTAGACTACACAGTATTTCATAGCTCCAGACACTTGCTACTTCTCCATCTCATTTCAGAGAAGTAGCAAGTGCTGTGCATAGTGTAAGAGTTAAGAATATTTGGATCTTGGCTTTTGTGAAAGGTAAGATAAGTATGAAAATTAGGCTAAACCAGTCTCTTCATTTAATTTATTTTTTGGGAAGTTTAAGAAACTGCCTGAGCAGTTTTGGTCCAATTACAGTGATCGAAGTTTAGAACAGATGAAGAAAATAGGAAGGGTGGGGAGAAGACAGTTGTCAGAATGACAGGAGAACTGGATGGAGGTTTAGTAGATGTAATTCTGTCCAGGATGCTTTGCATTTTTCTGGAGGTTTCAGCAACCTGCAAAAGATTTGGAAGAGCTGGAACAAATAGAAGTTACGGTTTCTAAACGTCTTTTGTTTCTTCAAATTCTTTTGAGAATAACAGGTAATTAGTCAAATGACTGTTTTGGATGTGTTTGAAATACTGTGCCTAGAATCATTAGATAGGTAAGGAAAACATGAAAAGGGGAAATGTGAAGACCTAAATATTGAAAAGAGATTTTTAAAATCAAGAGAGCCTTTTGTAGAAAAAGTAATGGGATAGTTTGATTACAATGACTACCCAGGACACTATAAGAATCTGCTCTTCAGGGTACATGGAAGGTCATTTGCCCCCAAATCATGGCTCAAACTGCTCTGAAGTGGTGCTCCTTCCTTGTGTCCCCACCCCAAAAGCGTTATAGCTTTTTCTAATGTACCACTACACTGTTTTGTTACCTTCTGCGTGTCTTTCTCTATAATCTGAGCTTCTTTGTGCTACTCCCTGTACTGTGTCTAAAGCAGTGCTTGGTACATAGTAAGTGCTCAGTGTCTGTTACATGAGTTGGGATTTATCTGAACTAGTTTTTAATGACAAAATGTGACAATCTAACAAGCGTGTATTAAAATGATATTATTTATAATGCACAAAATGATTAAATTCTCAAGCAATGAGATGCCAATTTTAAATAAAAATATGGGAGCAATATCCCATGGATTTCATTTTGGATGCTTTTCTCATAGTCTCCTAAAAATAAAAATTGAAACTTCTTTTACACAATTGGTCTTTCAACATAGATAAGTGTGGATCTGACTGGAGTTGCTGTGACAATAGAATTATTTTTCTGTCTTTGATATTTATGTATGCTTCTGAGAATGTCTAGCTGAAATGGTGGCATCTATGTATTGCATTAGTATTATGTAACCCTAAATAGTTTGAATTCCCAAAAGGACAAGAAAGATTGTTTTGGATGACATGCCTTATTATTCAAGACTTAGAAAATTCTCTAAATAGTCTATCACTAACAACTGTGGCTTTAAAATTATGGTCTGAATTTTAAATGTCTCTGGGATACTAAAAAACATTTAACATATTGTTTCCAATAAAAAAGGCATCCTAGTGTATTTTCATATAAACATAAGACCAAAAGATGGTGTGTAATAAACAGGCTGAGTTCATTCCCTCAATTTGTAAAGAATTGTGTCTGAGCTCAGTTTAAGGTTTTTTCTTAAGTGGCATTACACTATATTAAATCAAATATTACATCAATGAAAGTCATAAAATATAAAATAGGTAATTTTCTCCCCTCTTATTTCCTTTAGTAATAAAATTTTCTAATTCTTTTTGATAATTTGAAAGTTAGATTGCCAGAATCTATGTTTGAAAACTCTCTGTTACACTAAGCAACACTGAGATTATTTGTCCATAGACTGTAGAGAAAAAAAAATGCTGTTTTCTCCGGAATTAGACTTTTATATGGAATAAATAATAACAACTCAGTTGTATGTTTACTTCACAGAATGCCTCATTTGATACTTAAAAACTCTGTGAAGTAGGTAATAGTCCCTGAATCCACAGTTGAGTTCAAAGATTCACTCACTCATTCAAAAGCTATGAAGTAAATTTTTATTTTGTGCCAGGCAAATGCTAGACCCAGGGAAATATAAAGTTAAACAAGATAGACATGTTTTCTGTCCTTATATAATTTGTATCTTACTAGTAGAGTAAATAAATTTAAAAAACAAAAATAATTATAATTTTTAAAAGTATTTTGAAGAAAATAAAGAGAATGGGTGTAGGGGGAGTAAAGAGTAGTCTTAAATAGGGAAATAAGCCAGGGACTTCTGTCACATCATCAGCTGGTCATAGGTGAGTCAGGCCATCGGTGAGTAAGTCTTCTGCTTCCTGAGTTGGTGCTGTGTCAGTTGCTTTATACTGATATAAATTATAATTGTGCACTACTTCCAAGAAGTTTGACACTTTGGAAAGTTACATTAATTTTTTTTAAAGATTTATTTATTTATGCATACAAGCTGGGGTGTAGGCCAGAGGTGAGGAGTGTTGAGAGGACTCACCAGAGACAGAATGGGGAGCAGAACAGGCAGATAGACTGAAGTACACTGCAGAGGGGAGCTGCGGGCAAGGCAGGAGAGGTCTACTGCGCCATGTGGGAAGCGCCCTGGCTGGGCATCGAACTTTTGCTGCAGTGGCTCTCGATAGCTTTATAGTGCTGCGCTTAACCTATTGTGCCACCAGGGAGACCAAGTTACATTAATTTTTTTTTAGGTCCTAGGTTGTCCTTGACACTGGACAGGAGTAGCAGGAGACAGATTTCACTCACCCTTCCACAATTTAGGTCTTTAGAGTTCCTTTAGCCTTTGGTATTATGTAGAGATAGCTGACTGGTCCCTAAAGTAGGAAAATGTTACCTCATTTCATCAGAAGCATTAAGTTCAGTTCCCACCTTGTAATATGAGAATCTCAGCTAGTCATTAGCAGCAACCTAGTAAGACCTTCAATGTCAGTACCTCTCTGCTGTAGATATTACATCCCATTTAGCATTTCTGATATTATAGGAATATTTTCAGGTAAATGAAAATAGAAGATAAAGTATTTATTTCAAAATTCTGTTCTGCAGCCAGGAATACCATTGAACTATAAGATTAACAGCTAAATTTGCACACTCAAGATTGCTGTTTGCAAAGACTATTCTTTCCCAACAGAGTAGGGAAAGCAGCTGAGCAAAATGGAATTGCAGCTTTTCTAGAGGGTTATTATAATGACAGGGATTTGGTACAATAATGTCTATTTACCCATCCCAGCCCTTGGTTACCTCCCTCATGACCCTGTGCAGCCTGAGGTAATGTGTCCTGCATGGCAGCCTGGCTCTGAGATGGTTCTAAGAACTTGCTGACAATTACGCATTGTGTTCCATTATTTATCACACTGGGGTAATGTGAATCTCTCTGATGTGCACTGCAGGCTGATCTGAGGCCCCTGTTCTCAAGGAAAGTCATGAGGAACCTTACTCTGCTTTCAAGGCCACCCCAGCCTCCACTGTTTTTATCCCAATGCTCTTGTTTCTAAGAGCTTGACTCTGTTTTAGCCGACTGCATTTGTAGTACATAATGTTCTTTATGTTATCAGAAATTTGGGACATTTGCTTTGGAAAATTTTAACAACTTCAAAGTATAACTGAGCAGCAGTAATGTTTCTACGAGGTCAGCTGCATTCCATCAACACCAGAAGCCTGCACATATCTGGTGTTGTAAATAAATAGGGGACATGATGTTTGAAAAAACGTGGTTTTCTTTGACCTGGGCAAAGTTGATTGGAATTTTTGTAACATTCCTACTAGCCTTTTAAAGCTATGGATTAAGGCAAAATTCCAAACTTTTTCAGGAGCTGATGTTTCCACTTTCTAATGGGTTTGTACAACTCATTAAGATAGCTTGATGGGAAATAACTTTTGCTTTATTTAAAACTTTCTTTAAAAACTAATACTGGGGAAAAAGGACTTAAATGTATGCTCATTAAGTTTGGGTGGTTTAAACAGTAGAGAGCTTGAAATTCCAGCCTCATTGAAAAACCAGAAATGTCATATTTAAGAAATAAACAAATATTCTAGAATATTTTAGTGTCCTAATGGTATTTTCTGTCATAGAGTGTGTTGCAATATGTGTTAAGTTGACTGCGGTCTGGGACTTGCTCCCCAATAGCAGGGACTTGTTGCAGAGTCCCCTGTTGAAGCAGAAGAAAGGTGGCAGAATCCTGTGTTTGAATTAGGTAGGAGAGGAAGGACAGGAAGCTGACTTAGGTGGCCAGAGAGTAAGAAGCTAAAATGTGCTGAAGCCATCTGAGAAACATCTATGGCTGTGTGCCAGGAGAGAGAAGACTGCCTGTGGGGTCTTCTTGCAATTTTGCTTCCCCTATGGTCAGTTTTGCACACCCCAGCTAGAGAGACCACATAAATTTCTAAATCATTTCAAGTTGTTCCCCTCCTCAAGACTTTTCAATACCTTCCAGTAACTGATAAAGTCCAAATACATTTTCAAATATAACTTGGAAATAAAGGCCGAATAGACTCCTAACTCCTTTCCACTGCCTAAGTGGCCCTAAATAATCTGTTCTGTCGAACCTTCCCACTTCCCTTCCTACTCTTCCCACCCACCTTCTGTAGCCACACCAACCGTACTAGTCCTTGAACATGCCATCCTTAATTCTTCCTAGGGATCCTCCTGTGGCCGAGCTACCCTCTACATTTTCCTTCCTGCCCACACTGAAACTGAAATGCACTATTTCAGATTTTTAGCTGTCTTGATCCTCAGCTTCACTAAGGTCTTCTTTCTCATGTCTTCTCATGAGAAAGTTTTCCCTACAACACTTTAAGATAATTTTCCACCTCTTAGTCCTCTATTCACTTAAACCAATTCATTTTGCTTAGTTTTATCACTTGTTGATATAATATATTTATCATTATTATTCTGTTACTGAGATCAAAGATTTTTCTACCCAGTGTGTATAAATGCCAAAGATAGGCCACTCGGGGTTTGGAAAATGAAAGGATTTTAATGTGGAAGCCAGATTATCAGAATATAAGAGCCTCAAGAGCCATATCTACCTTCCAAAGACTGGGAGAAGGGACTTACAATTTGGGAAGCAGGGCTTGGGAAGACAAAATAATTGAATTCCGTTGACTGGGGAGAGGGCTACAGTTCCAGAATGCAAGTTTGGCAGGAGGGAAAAGCAGACGGGGGACAGAGGAATACAGAATTGGCTGAAAGACATTGGGTAGTGGCCCACATGGGGAAAGTTCCTTTTCAAATAACTGGAACTTCCTCGTGGATGAACCCCTTATTTCTGAATGTGGGCCATGTTGTTCCTTTTCCTGGTTTTTTTGGGTCTATGTCAACAGTCTCTTGGTTCTGAATGCATGACACATAGCTGAGCATTTTGCCCTGTTGATTATGTGAAAATGTGCAAAAAATTGTCACCTGTTCTGCTATGAGGGTTTCAGTTCTTTCTTACTGCTTTGTCCCATCTGTAGCTATAACACTTAAAATAGTTGCTGGTAGGTTCTTGATTCATTGAGTGAATGGACTTCTGCTGGTATAAGTGTTAAAGGGAAGAAACATGGAAATTTAGGCTATAAATTACGGCATTTATAGCAAAGAATATCATGAGAAGTGCAATAAATAATAAGGCATAGAACAGGAAGATTTTAAGAAGCTAAATATGTGAGTAAAATGTATTTTAGAATGGACTCAAAATAAGAACCACTGATGACCAAGAGTAAGAGATTTGATCTAAGACTTGTACATTGATTTCCTGGTCCAGCTTTGTTTTTGATTTTTTTTCTCTTAAGAATTTTGAATGAATTTACTTGATTTTTTCACAGGAAAATTGATTTGCCCTTTCATCCCATTGCAAAAATAAAATGACATTTATTTATAATTTTGACTAAATTTGAAATATATATATTTGCGTGTTTCTAACTTATGCAATTGCTTTTCTAAAAGTCAAGCAGAAGAGGGATTTCATATTCTTTTGATCAATGGGAAAAAAATGACTTCTAACAGCAGTGCTTAAAGGAACAGGGAACAGGAAGCACAGAAGCTGGGAGAGGCTGTGTGGGAATGAATGCTTTATTCGAAGAATATGGCCGAGAGGCAAGCTTGATTTCAGATAGAAGAGAGCAGTAGAAAGGTGACAAAGAAGCAGAAAAACTGAATCAACCAATTCTGAAGTTTGAAACTTTTCAGAGAACTGGTAAAGTAGGGTAATTATAACTAGTGATAAGGGATTAAAAGATACAACTATATTATTTATCAAAAGTTTTGGTTCTGTTTCTCTCTTTTAATTAAGTTTTCTTCAAGTAAGTGGTTATTTTATTAAATTATAAGAGAGGGATTTACAAAGTGTTACTATGTGTAGAAGAAGTGAGGTTTCTTTTAATTAAGTTTTCTTCAAGTAAGTGGTTATTTTGTTAAATTATAAGAGAGGGATTTACAAAGTGTTACTATGTGTAGAAGAAGTGAGGTTACTATGAAAGCAAGAATGATACTGAACGATTACCAGAATATCATAGAAAACCATATTGAGAGGTTTTTTTCAGAAATAGATCAATCACTTTACAAAGGGGATGATAAAAATAAATCAGAACATGATCAAATGAAAAACAGAAATTTGTTAGCATTGTGTTTGAACTTTTCAATTTTAATAAATAAGTAAAAACTATAAAACTTCGCATAGACTCACACACCAATTTGGTTCTAATTTAAATTCTAATAAGAAGGTTGAAGCCTGGGAATACTATGTGATCAAATTGGACTCTATTTTAGGGGTTTACAAGAAATCACATTCTTAAACTAGGGGTCTTATAACCAGGCTCTCCTTCAGGTTAGGGCCACAGAAAGGGTGTGTCTGGGTCACTCTGGGGAATTTATGTGGAAGTGCTTGAGAGGGAACTGAGTCCAACCCCCCTACACCCCCCTCTATTATTTATTTATGAGGCTGTGGGAAGAAGTATGGATCCTTTTGTTGTCCAGAAAGGCTATAAACAACTTCTGCTCTGTTTGTATAAAGGATACCACTGATATTTTTTTAAAGTAGTCTGTTAGGAGTATAGTCTAGTTTGATTTAGGATATGTGTCCATTATCCTACGTTATCCATGGGGGGAGGGGGTTATGTTACTCATGGACATTGGCAAAGTCAAGACACTTAAGCAAATATAAGAACAATGAAAGTAAGAAAATGAAAGTACAAAGGCTTGAGTAATCAGGATTTTGAGTTCTCAAGAATTCTGAAAAGCATATCTAATCTAAACCTAAGAAATGTATATCGTGGAAGGAGCTTTGAACTAGGAGTCAGAACTTATTTCAATTCTCATCCTTCCTAGTTATCTTTTTGAGCTACTTAACAATCTCTCTGTCTCTCAGTTTCTTGATCTATGTTGCTCAAATAATTGAATGTATCTGAAAGTCCTTTTAAATGGTAAATTATTGTATAATTATAAGAGATTATTGCTTATTATCATTTTTTTAATCGCTAAACTTAAACAACTTTTAGTGGCTGTTACATATAGCAGCAATGTTTAAACTTTTATATTTCATAATCCTTAATACTTTTTCAAGTACCAAGGAATCCAAAGAACTTTTCTTTGTGTGAGTTACTATCAATGGGATACACTATATAATTAAAACTCAGAACAATTTTTAAGTATTTATTTAAAATAAAATTAATAGCATAATAATGTATTTGAGCAAGATAACTAGTTTCCAAATATATATATATATTAAAAAATCTATTTAATGAGATGAGTGGCATTATTTTACATTTTCCATATCCCTATAATGTTTGACTTGAGACAATTGCATTCTCATATCTGATTCTGCAATTGATCTGTTGAAATATGCCATTTTATTGGAAATGCATAAAGTCTGACCTCACATACAAAGTACTAGTGAAAGGAAGACTATTTTGATAGCTTTTTAAAATAAATGTAACTATTCTTCTTTGATTTGTAACCTTTACCTCTTCAAGGTAAGGTGGACTGTGGAATTTGAACTCATACCAATGAACTTTTCATGGTAATTGTATACAATTAGTTAGAACTTCTTTTTCTTTGAGTGGATCTTTACCCATACATGATTGTATAACATCATTTAGTTGGTTAGAGGTTTGTCAAATATTAAGAAATTTCATTATACAATATTTTAAAAAATCACATTTGTTAACACTACTATTTCATCAGAAAATATTTAAGTACTGTAAGCTATCTAACTCAAGAGCTACAGATACAAGGTGTCTAAAATTATACTTCACTGGAAAGCTTGAATTAAGTCACCAGTAACAAATATTATCCTTGGAAGCAACTTACTGACTTGGCTCACTTTTAGAAAATGACTGTCAAATACCCAAATCTGAATAACTACTGTTTGCCTGATAAATGTTTGCAATTAACAATGGTAGTTCATGAAAAAAGCAGCTAGTTCAGACAGGAACTCAATCACATCTGTGCTATTCTTTGGAACCAGAATACTTCTGTAGGATGCAGAAGTGCGTTATTTGTACCGCCCAGTTCATCACATGGACTGCTTAAAGACATGGTCCTCAAAGATCAAGATGTAGTAAGACTATTTTATTGCTTCATTAAGATATTCTTAAGTTAACCTGGATTTTTATTTTCCCCTCTGAGAATGCATTGAGGCAAAAAATTCAGTGATCACAGTATATTCTGGTTCTGCTGCCTTGACTGGTGCTACAGTATCAACAGTTTTCCTTTTAGTGCAAAGTCAATACAGTGAAAAAGAAAGGAATATATTCTTATAAAATGAAAGTAGTAGGCCTTGCAGACTCCTTGAAGAGGTAGCAAGGATAGCAAGGCATCTCAAAGGTCTCTAGAAACACTTTGAGAACTGCTATAGGACCTCTAGAGACAACCCATAAAGACAGAGCTGTATTACAGGATAGAAGCACACGAGAATGGGAATTTCAATGATTTCAATGATTTCTAATTTTTAAATTTACTTTTCCAAGGCTACCACTCCTCTCAAGTTATGAAATCAATACCAAGAAGTGAGACATCAGGACATTTCTTAGTGAAACTTGTACTAAGCCCTTCTACGTGGCAGACCCTGGAGTAAGGGAGACAGAAAGACAGCTCCCATGCAGGCAAGCATAGGCTAGTGACAAGTCAAAACATTGAGCTGAATTAAAAAGGCCAACTTAAGTTTTTCATGTTATAGATGTAACCTATACAGCTGAAGTTAATAATCACTAAAAGGATTTATTTTTAGGAAATGTTTCAAATCTAGCAAACAATAGAATATCACTATTTCTCCACATCCTTTCCAGCATTTGTTATTGCCTGCATTTTTAATGTGTGCCATCCTCACAGGTGTGAGGTGGTATCTCATAGTTGTTTTGATTTGCATTTCCTTGATTATAAGTGATGTTGAGCATTTTTTCATGTATCTGTTGGCCATTTGCTTTTCTTCTTTGGAGAAGTGCCTTTTGAGCTCTTCTGCCCATTT